>JAUMHE010000080.1:17479839-17492208 GCA_032359235.1 Enteromius mattozi | reverse complement strand
GAAGGAGGAGTAGGGGAGGAGGAGGGATACTGCGATCGAGGATGAGGAAGGAAGGGAACTTTGGCTATTTATAGGGCCAGTTTAAGAATCTGATCAGAAGAAGAGGCGGAGACCATATATAATACTGCCTTCGTGCCCTCCTCCCGAAATGAGTTTGGCAAACTATTTTAGATAAAATTTGTAAAATTAAAAAAAAACAAACATTAAACATAAATAATATCTACAAATCATATGTATAAAAACATAAAACATTACTATATAAAATATTTGTATAAAATATGCAAGAAATAATAGCAAAGCAAAGTCATGAAACTATAATATAAAAATATACTTAATATTAGTTATTGCTCAAAATATATTTTAAATATCTTAAAAAAATAATATATAGTATATATACGTGTATTTGTGCTGGGAAACGATTAATCGCATCCAAAATAAAAGTTTTTGTTTACATAATATATGTGTGCATACTGTGTATATTTATTATGTATATATAAAGACATACAAATGCATGTATATATTATGATGTTACACACATACAGTATATATTTGGAATATATTTACATTATATATGTATTTACATGTATATATTATATTAATAAAATGTATATTATATATATGAATATATTTAATATATAAGCATAACATAATAAAATATACATGCATCTGTATGTCTTTATATATACATAATAAATATACACAGTATGCACATATCATGTATATTACCCAACTTTTATTGTGGATGCAATTAATCACGACTGCCCAGCACACACATATATACATATATATATATATATGTTCTTATAGCAAAAACATTTTTATTTAATAAATCACTGAGGTTCAGTTCATGACCCATCAAGCCTGTCACAACAAAACCAAGCTTCATTTGACCTCCAGTTTAAAAATGATTCTCACTATCATTTAAAAGAGCAATTAACCCAAACTGCAAATGTTAGTCTTTAAAAAATGTAATGAAAAAGCAGAATATTTCAAATACCTGTCAGCTGTGGCGGAAGAATCTTCTGTGCAGCATCTCACAAAACATTGTAAGACTGCAGAAGACAAGCGGCGCTATTTTAGGAGCTGCCAATGACGTGTGCGCTTATAAAAGCCATCGTCTGTTTCAACTACAAAGTCTATCAAAGTTTAAAGTATTCCAGTGGGATGAAAACACAGGATGAAATATTAAAACTCAAATTTAGGGCGTCTTATTTGTAGTGAAGTGCTGTGAAGCTGTAAGAACTGCAGTTTGACTCGCGGGGAATCAATAAAGACTTCAAGAACGTCATGCTCACTTGATCTGATACTCTAAAAAATACCACCTCTATCTACTGTAATTACAGAAACACTATATAATTAATCAGCCTGTGAAACATCATTAATCTTCACATCACACACTCCTCTGGCTCCAATCCTGCAGATCGTCAGATGTAACACATGTAAATATCTTTGGTTTTGAAATAACACACAGACCTGACTGATGTTCACGAGTGTGTCAAAACACTGATAACACCAGTAATAGTTTGATAATTATGCCAGAAAGACAATAAGCCTCAGTGTGAAGCTGTCAACTGTATTCGATCAGAACTAAATCAGTACAGAACATGTGGCTTCTGCGTATTTGAGACTGAGAACAACAACGAGACTACCTAGAAACCACTCACAACGCCCTAGCAACCACTTAGTAACCATTCAGAACACTGTAGCAACCACTCAGAACGCCATAGCAACAACATCGCAACCACTTAATCCAGCAACGTAACAACCTAGCAACCATTCAGAGCACCATAGCAACCACTTAATTCAGAAAGAGACTTTAGTGTGTGATTTTTTGACTTGGACCAGTAATAAACAACTTGGCAACCACTCAAACACCCTAGCAACCATTCATAGCACCATAGCAACCACTTGATCAATAAATAGACTTTAGGGATTTTTTGACTTGGAATCTACAACCTAGCAACCACTCAGAACACCCTAACAACCATGCAAAACACCCTAGAAACCATTTTAAACACCCCAGAAACAATTTGGAACACCATAGCAACCACTCATAACACCCTAGCAACCACTTAATCTAGAAAGAGATCTAACTGTGAATTTCTTTTTGACTTGGACCAGTAAGCAACTACATACTGTAGCAACTACTTGACACACCTTTACAATCACTTAGCAACCACTCAGAACACCCAACCACTTAGTAACCATTTAGAACACTGTAGCAACCCCCTAGCAACCATAAAGAGCACCATAGCAACCACTTAATCCAGAAAGAGGCTTTAGTGTGTGATTTTTTTTACTTTTGACTTTTGACCAGTAATAAACAACTAGCAACCACTCAGAACACCCTAGCAACCACTTAATCTAGAAAGAGACTTAAGGGTGGATTTTTTTCCTTTCACCTGTAATCAACCACCTAGCAACCACTCAGAACAGCCTAGCAACCATTAAGTATACCCTAGTAACCTAGTAACACCCTGGAAACCACATATAATACCTTAGTATTGTACTGCGGGGTTTACACCACTCACGTTCTCTCAAAACTTAAAAATCTACTTCTAACAATAATGTTTATCCAATAAAATCAGATTTTGGCCCATTTTTATGCTGCCAGTTGTTACAAAACAAACAGAAATGTACAGCATTGTACTGTAAACTGCATTTCAAACCAAAAAAAGCTAGGTTTGGCTAATAGAAGAGATCCATTCCAGTGTTTGTAGCTCAGGTTCTGCCCTTTCCAGCGATTCCTGTGGGTCAATAATGCCTTTAACTGATGTTCAGGGACAGATTTGCGGCAAGAGAGACACTTCATAACACTTTCAAGCAGTTTCATAAGAACTACCAGAGGATTTATGACAGACAGGAGAATATGAGCTTAGACAATTACCCAGAAACAGAACAGGCTTCTGTGGTTTAAAAATCACAACATTATGTTATTATGGGTAAGTTTCTCCTTAAAGTGGCTCTGAGACCATATGCTCCTCTCTGATGCCATCAGCTCAGTACTGTCACCATGGTTTGTGGGTAAGTGTTGTGATGGATCGCAAGTGTTTCTTGAGATCAACCGCATCCAAAGCAGTCCCAGAAAGCATTTCTTAAACAATGCACAAAGAGAAATGTCTGCTCTTCTCATCAACCGCAATAAGAAGCTGAAAAAAATCCATAGAGGGAGAAACATCTGAATAATTGCTGTGTTGAGTGGAGGATGATGGGACAGCTATCAGCCATTACATAAGCCAGATATGTTTGTAGGACAAATCAATCAGTCTCACTGAACTGTAATTATATCATCAGTTACACAACACAGGATTTGGGTCAGAAACTACACTTTTTTCCCATAAAGATCCATCTGAGAGCAGATTAATTATTTATAGCCTCCGTCTTGAAAGTCACATAAAAATGTTTACAGTCATGTTTGATGGAGTTTAGAGTAAAACACTCACCTGTAACAGTGTCTAAATCAAGACCAAGACAATCCCAGAGCACCATATAAAAGAAAACAGAAAAAATGAAGATTAGAAATGATTTGACATGTTATACTGTATAACTTCACTTCCAGAATAAAGTGCTTTGAATTTGTAAGGTTGTTTTTAACTACGCTTCATGCAAACTCAGTATTTCCCATTAATTGCCTACAGTGGAGTGAAAAATTAATAACCTAAAGATATTTTTGTACTTAACAAAATGACATAAAAGATCTCTTTCATCGTGTTTTACAGCATTGCTCTTGAAAAGCATGTCAATGGAACTTAAATTGTTTAATTAAATCTCAAATATTTTTGTTAATTGAAATACATCTGAAATAAATGAAAAAAAATTAATGTAGATAAAAAAAACTTTTTTTTTAACTAACTAAAACTAAAACTGAAATAAAGAAAAAAAACCTGTAGTAAATAGTAAAGTAGTACTTTAGTAATATACAAAATAATGATTATAATACTAAAAATTACATAAAAAAGTAAATAATAAAACTGTAAAATGTAATTAAAAATAATTAAACAAATTATAATAAATTAAATTAAATAAATACAAATAAAAATGTAAACAAAATGTAATTAAAATAAAAATAAACGCTGATTCAAAATATTGATCAACTGTAACAGTATATAAATAGTACTAAAATAACACTTCTATAATAAAAATAATAATAAAAAATTATAATTAAAGATATTAAATTATAGAATAAAAATTAATTAAAAATAATTAATTAAAAATAGCACTGTAAAACCATTAATTGTGATTAAATAAAAATTTTTAAAGTTTAAAATACAATAAAAGTTTTTGTTTACATAATATATGTATGTATGCTGTGTATATTTATTATATACATAAATACACACACATACATGTATATATTTCAGAAAAATGTCATGTTTATATATTAAATTTATTTATTTATAATATAAATTATACGAATGAAAATATAAACATGCAAATATTTTCAATATCTATACTGTATGTGTGTATTTCTATATACATAATAAATATACACAGAACACACACAAATATATTATATACAAACAAAAACGTTTTCTTTTTGATGCGATTAATCACGATTATTCGCTTGACAGCATGGATTAAAAATCATTATTATTACAAATATCTGTTTTGCAGCAAAGCCTTGGTGTCCATGGGACTCATGATACAGGAGCAGATATGATGTTTATATCTGTCTATAAATGTTATTACAAAAAGGTGATGAACCAGGTGTCAGAAGCTGTCAGAAAACACAAGCCGAGCTGTCAGAGCGCTTGCTGAAAATCTTCTGAAGCAACTTCAGCGAGCTCTATCTTCTGTTCGCCCAAAATACATCCACTTCCCGTCTGCCCAGCATCATTAATAACAGGAACATTCGAGGACAGAAGATCTTTTCTACTCCTGCCAGAAGAACACTGAAGGAAACTGAAAAGGTGTCTTTAAATAACTCCGGCCTAAACTCCAAATACTGTCTTCTTTTTAATGTTTCGAAAATGGAAAGAAAACATGATGAAATTAGGAATAAGATGCAGGCCAGACTTGAACTTGAATTGCAGCATAAGCACCACAGCATTTATCATGATGTTTTCTTCAAATGTAACCTAGTTTGCAGTGCTCAGAATTAGAGTCAGTCTTTTAGTAACTGGAATAGTCCGATTAAAGCATGAATAATCCTCTATCACTAACTCCAGCATGAAGAACACTTTCTTCAGAGGATTAGCATCTTTAACAGCCTAATTCTGCCATCAGCAGTAGTGTTTGTCAGAGTCTCTTCAGTAGGGTTTTTCTTACACCGTGTTGTTTCTACAGCATGTGTCTGTGTGTCTATTCTTACCCGCTGCTGAATCGTGGCATGTTTATGCTCCATTTCTCTCTTCTCCATCGCTGAATCAATCACCAGTTGATCCAGCTGTGACAAGATGAACAAATGCTCATTTGTCTCATGTATTAAGAAAACATGATCATGTTTATTATCCACAAGCACTGGATGTCTATCTGTGTGTTGAAGCACTGGACTCAGATGTGATGGTAAGTTAAGTACTAAAGTCAGTGATGTAACGTGGCTGATCGATCAACTAGACAGAAATCAGATCTGGTCTGAGGTCAATGAGTTCAAGGCTTAAATACACAACATCATTTCAACATTTTGAACGTCACTTTGTTTTCTTATTTTTAGGGTCAGTTGATTTTTCTTTTTCTTATTTGGATTTCCGAAATCTTTTTTCTCTTTTCTTCAGTCAAACTAGTTTTAAACTTGTATAAAACCTTTTTTTTTTTAAATCTTGGTCTTCACATTAGTTTAGTTGCATCTTTGTATATCTTTCACATATAAATTATGTGTGACCTCAAACTCAAAAAAAATATTTCATATTTTTAAAATATAAGTGAATAAAATAAATGTACACTCTATGAGAACATTCATGGTCAAATCTTACAAAAAGTCATGTTAAAAAAAGCCCTGTACGTGACATTATAAACTATAAAATAATATATAAATGTAAAGAAATAAATAATCAATAAATAATGAATGAATGAATACCTAAATATTTAAAAAGCAAATTCATTAATAAATGTACTGACAAACTTACAGTATTTGTTTTTTTTTATTTATTTACATACTTTTTTATTTTAACAAGCTTTATAAATTATTAACACAAAATTTCTTATTTAATATTTAATTTTGTCAAATAAAAATGGAAATACAAATAACTCTGAATCTGTTTTTTAAACATCAAACTTCAACTTCAAATTGAATCAATGTGGCTGAACAGGCCGCCAGCGCTCAGACATAAATCAATAGAGTTCATGAAAATCACTGCTCACCTCAGCAGCCAGTTTCTTCATGTAGGGGTCAATCTCATCTAGGAGGTTGTAGCCCTGCTGATACAGCGAGTACTGCGCATGCATGAACGATAACATCTGCACAAGACAGGACAGATACAGATGATGCAGAGTCCACAGTAAACCTACACACTTACACACAACACCTCGGATACTCACCGCATCCAAGATCTCAAATTTCTTCTTGGCTTGAAGGACATTGATCTATATGAGGGAAAACAAATTTATATGAAACACTCTTACATGTGACCCTGAAGCATAAAACCAATCATAAGTAGCACAGGTATATTAGGAGCAATAGCAATACTCTGCATGGGTCAAAAACATCCATTTTTCTTTTATGACAAAAATCATTAGGATATTAGGTAAAGATCATGTTCCATGAAGATGTTTTGTAAATTTAATACCATAGATATATCAAAACTTCATTTTTGATTAGTAAGATGCATTGCTAAGAACTTAATTGAAACAACTTTAAAGCTGATTTAAAGGAACTCTCAGATTAGTTGCATCTCGGCCAAATCTGATGGTATCCTGAGAGTCTGGAGACGAGTGTTTGCGCGTTACCTGCAGCACATAGTCCAGTGCAAGATGTCTGAAGCACTTCCGGGTGAAGTTGAGGGTGCTGGTGGCTTCCTCCACCTCGTGGGGTTTGTTTCGAGGAGCCTGGGCGTTCTTCACCTGCGCGATCTCCAAATCTTCTCTCACCTTATCAAAGTGCTTCTTGGTGTCCTTGAATTTACGCACGTCGCTGAAAGCACAGATGATCATCCGTTATCTGAGCGGTCTAATGAATACAGAGCTGCTGATATGAAGGCCTCAAAGAAGGTTTTCAGCCAGAAATATGGTTTTTGGTGAACTATTCCTATTCCAGCAGTTGTGCTTACTTTAACAATATACGTCTGAAATATTAATGTTGTCTAATATAATTGCACATGACAGATCAGCTGGAGCTAATAAAAGCTTCATATCGCAACGGTCTTTCTGAAACACCATTAGTTTTGTCATATAAATCTTCCACCCATTACATTATCAGTGATCACCTGTGATAAATGAATAGGAACCTGCTCTCAAGAATCCCATTATCCTCCACCAGGACTTATTAATTATTAATGAGCTCCAAAAGTCAGATCATTATTTATAATCAGCCTGGGGGAAGCACAATAATGAAAAAACCCTCCTCGGAGAGTGTGAGGTCCTGAACGCCTTCACATTTGCTGATGGATATATAAAAACAGGCCACGGCAGGGCGAGTCATTTCAGCGAGTTTAATTTTCATATTTTAATGGTAAGAAGAGCAGGTACTAACAATGGGATTTTAATAACTGCAGCATTTCTGTATGTTTTGTTGTTGTTGTTTACATGCTAATAAGGTTTTATTTTAATAAGAACTTTAAATGTATACTATTATTGTGAAAATTTATAATATTACAACAAACATTACTGTAAAATAAAATGCATTATTACTATTATTAATATCATTATCAGCAAGTTTAATTGTCAAATTTTAATGCATGTAATTTTAATGAAGAAAAGAGCAGGAACTAAAATATGATTTCAGTAAAGTGCAGCATTTCTGAACTTATTTTTATTTTATTTTATTTTTTACAAGTAATCATGCTAATAAACTTTGTAAGAACTTTAAATGTATAATATTAATGTACAAATGCATAATATTACAATAAATATACACGCAAAGTTGTACTGTTTAATAACAATAATAATTATCATCATCAATTTTGTATTAAAATATCCCTTTATTATTATTTTCAAGTCAATTATTGCAATAATTGATATTATTATTATTTGTAGTGATGATATATAATCACAATTCTATTGCTAAAATACTTCTTAAATATTGTTTAAGTAAATTATTGCAATAATAATTATTATTATTTGTAGTCATGATTATACATATCATCACAATTCTATATTGTATAATAATAATAATAATAATATACAATTTCAAATCAGAATCAGAATTTTATATCAAAAAATAAGATACAATTTCTTTCCCATATCAATAGTGATAATATTGATAAAACTGTGTTATACTTTTCAACATGTAAAATAGTTCCTTACAGAGAAAGTATGAATAAATATATCTTGGTAAACTCACTCTTTAACAAAGTTGTGCAGCTGCTGCTTGACTGATCTCTGGGCTTGATCAAACAGGATCTGAAAAACACAAAATAACAATAAACATGAATAAAACGATCACTCCTGTTTGAAACAATGTCATCTCTTTATCAGGTTTTTATATGAATATGTGCAACAATAGACAAGCCTATTTCATAAGAAAACAAAGTCAGCAATAGCTCTAGATGAAGCGTGACACATTTTCAGGTAATGCTGACCACTCAACATCCCATATTAATCCAGGAAAAACATTCTTATCAACAAATTACTGTTTTATGATTCAGAAGGTACCCAGAGAAAAAAAAGCGTGGGAATACTGCATGTAATGCTCCACTGTCAACACTAGATGGCACTACACGCCAGCATTAGTTTAATCTGAGCTGTATGGGATGTAAAACCTGTGAGTATGACCTCCCAGCACACATATCATCATCATCATCATCATCATCATCACAGCCTCTGCCTCATTGAGATTCAGCCCAAGTCTCTGCACAAGTACTGAGCTGATCTCGTCTGCCACGCTGCAGCGGCGCAGGAAAAATAGGTCACTCGGGCAGGGAGGGAGAAAGAGACGAGAGATAGAGCAAAGGAAACAACAGAAAAACAAAGAGAGGTGATGCAGGATACTTCGCCTCAGTCACAGTCTGACATCAAGACTGATGAACCCACAGTGCTGGACCTTCAGGATGTGATTTACTGACTGCAGGAACACGGCTTACTGTGCTTGTTAAGAATACAAAGCATCTTTTTATATTTGTAAATAAATATTCTGTATTGCTTTTGGTTTAAAAGGTCAAAGAATTTTAATAAACGGACAGTCCCAAATTACTTGAATTAAATTGTTGACATCAGTGTATTACTGAAGTACCAACTATTTCAAATAAACCTCCCCAAAATGACACATAAAAATAAAATGTGTCTATAAAACCAAATAAGTGGGCGCTCACTGAGAACGGAAAACTAGGGCTTGGAAATACGATGCTAAAAATCTCTTTATATATTTTCATATTCAACATATAACATATACAACATAAATAAATTTATTAAATATCAAAATTCAATATAAATAATAAAATAAAAACTAATTCAATATTAATAAATGAAATAAAATTAAGAAGAAAAATGTTACAAATTTGTGTGTGTGTGTTATATAGCATATTATATAGTGTATTATAAGCATAAATTTATACATTTTTTATTTATATATTTTATTCATACATTATTTAATATAGTTTATACATTGTTATAAATGAATAATTTTATTTAGATAACATGTTTTAATATAATATGAATTCTTTTAAATATTAAAAATAATTGCATTTGATTAATGATAAACAGAATATAAATTACTGATTTTCAGGTTATTTTGGATGAAAAGTGTGATTACTTTTCCTGCAGAAGTCCTATTTATAACGCAAACATAATCCCACTTCAACAATAACCTAAGTTTATTGACAAAACAAACAGGAACATGATCTGAAATGTCAGTAGAGATGTAAAGCCAGACTCTGATGTCACACACCAGATAAAAACATTTAAAACTAAGCGGTTTACTTCACTCTTTCTTAGTGAGGGTCAGTTTAGAGCTCCATAAACTCTAGCAGAGCCCAAATAAGGTGCTTGCTGATGAAGGCCGATGCTTTTGTGCTCCTCTGAGCCTCATGTCAAGGTTTATGGCCTCCCCTACAGTTAGGCAACAAAAATCCCCTATAAAACAAAGTCTCGGTTTTTGGAGACGCTCATTACTTAACCGAGCTCTAATAGACGTCAGTGACTGATCCTGCATCCAAACAACCTTTAAATGAAGCAGCAGGTTCTGGGAAACTGACAAACCAACCCACCGCCCGTCTGTCGCAGAAAAGCCCGTCTCAATCTTTGGCAGGACGGCAGAAAAACGCCCTGTGTGTGGTCCACCAACTGACATATTGTGGTTTAACTCCTTGCCAAGTGCTAAGTGAGTATTTAATTTGTGCTCTCTATGAAATAACACACAGATACCAGCTTCAGAAATGCATCCTTAAATATATATATATATATATATATATATAAAGAACAGAAAAAAAACAAAGATGCAAAGATGCCTCTAAATAAAATAACACAATTCATTTTATTTATTAATAAGAAATATTATTGATTACATTTATTATTGATTATTGATAACATTTTGATAACAGTAATTCAATATAAATACATTTATTTTAATTAAATGTGTAATAATTAATATATATATATATATATATATTATTAGAATTTTAGCTGTAATTTTATTGTAATGAAACATTTATGGAATATTAAAATAAATAAAATAATAATGTTATAGAACTAAATGTTATACATGTTATAAATGTTGTGAATATGTATGAATGTAAATATGCATGAATTTATAAAAGAAATAAATGAATTAAATATAAATACATTTATTATTTAATTATGTATTATTTAAAAATAATAACAGTTACACACATGAATCTATTTTTGATACCAGACATAAAATTTATTCCATATAATAACATTAATCAAATGAATAATTATGTAATATTTAAATAATATAATTAATTACCATAAAAATGTATACATTTGTGTGAATATATTTGTTTATAGAAACCATGACAATATATAATATAATTCAATTAAATATTTTATATGAATATACTAAAATAAATAAATTTGACCTATTTATTTTTTTATAAATATGTAATAAATACACAAAAAAAATCTATTTAATAATGATACATTATTTAAATATATAATATATAATAAATTAATAATTATCATTAATAATAATAATAATACATTCTATTTTTACTGTTATATTATTTTTATTATAAAAAGAAGGGTAATTTGATGTAATAACGGTGATGGGTTTGTTTTCCGGCCTGTCCTGTTTTTCTGTAAATGTCAGCATCGTGTGGCTAAGCTGAATAATGTCCTGACTGTCCTTTACTGTTGCGTGAGCTCTTCCTGTGCTAAATTTCCCGTGCACTTCCTGCTCTCTGCACAGAACAGTATGAAGGGCTTACCAAAAGGTTAACTGTACCCACAATGCCAAAATGTCAAGTAACCACACTGATATGTCAGTGGGTTAGTGGCTTTTGTCTCAGCACGAGATTTAGGACAATCTGTAAGAGTGAGGCTCATCAAATACCTCCGACAGGCGAATGCGCCCTACAACCCCTTCACCCGCTTTCCAGACAATCCCTGTATTGTTGGGATAAAGAGCTAAGGAAAGAGTTAGGAAGTAATGTCATTTCTCATGACCTAACTTCCCAAACATCTCCCTAGACACTGCTTTTTCTTTCGAAGACCTTCGTCTTCACATACTATCACAGCATTTCACATGATTGATTTCCTTCCTGTCTCTTAATAAACATGTCCTGAAATCATGTCAATTCCATTTATTCTGTCTCAAACATAGAAATGCCTTTTCTAGCAATATACAAAATTCACAAAAATAATGTGTAAATAAATTCTATGACAACGGCTGTCTATCAGACAAAAAATGCTTAGTTCTATTTTAAATGAAGAAAACAAAAATGAAATATAAAAGAAAAAAACATTAAAAGTAAAGGTGTTTACATGCATGCTTAAACATAAACAGTGTGCAAGAAGAAAATTATTACTTTTATTCCCATTTTAAAATAATAAAGTCATTAAAACTATAAATATTTGTTTCTGTAAAATTTTAACTATACACATGCATATGAATTTTCATTGTTTTCATTTAAATTTATATTTGCAAAGAAATATTATAATAACTATTTTTTATATTTATCAAAAAAAAAATTAACGCAAGCCTATTCCGAATTTTTTAATATAAAAATATACATAAAATTATATATATATAATTAATATATACATACAATTATATATATATATATATATATATATATATATATATATGTGTGTGTGTGT
>JAUMHE010000080.1:17449707-17463884 GCA_032359235.1 Enteromius mattozi | reverse complement strand
AAAGATTAGTGTGTGTATATACATATATATATATATATATATATATATATATATATATATATATTATTGCTGTCAAACGTTTAATTGCATCCAAAGTAAAAGTTTTTGTTTGCATCATATGTGCATATATAAACACCCACACACATGCATGTATAAAAGAAAAAAAAGACAAATGTATAAACATACATAAAATACATATAAATATTTTCAAAATACATCATAATTTATGTGTGTATATTTATACATACACAATAAATATACACAGTATACACACAAAAACTTATTATGGATGCGATTAATCATTTGACAGCACTATGTAATACACATATTGACATATATTTCACAATAAACTTAAATTATTTTTATATAAAATCACCATCTTTAAATCAATAGTTTTAAATCAATAGTGCATTATGGTATTTTAGTTTTTTTTTAATTTAAGCCATCATGTACAGTCTTGCACCTTTGTCTATTTGTCAAATTTTCAAATTTTTTCTACTTCATATGAAAGTTGGTAATGTTATTGTTGGTTTTTCTTATTTCCTAATGTGTAAACTGTAATTTTGCTGTATCACCTTACAGACTAAAACTGGCCAAGCATGACTAAAACACCATTTACTTTCACATGATTTCCAGTAATGTCCATAGGAAATCAGGAAAATGTTTATAGAAAACCAACAAGCTAACATTTCTACTTTGACAACACATTAAAGCAATACTGCTAAAGAGATGCTACAACAAGCAATCTGTGAATCAAATGGTGATGCAGCTTTGCAGAAAAAGTAGTGTAATAAATTCTTGGCACTTCTGACCCGATCTGTTTGTATTAAAATAAACCATGGAGCTATTTTTGCTAAACTAAACCATGGAGCTATTTTAACAATTTCACAGTCGACACCATTTGAAGCAATGGATGCTATGCAAGTAATGCACTAAAACAGCCAACAACTGCAGGCAACCAACGGACTTTGATGCAGCCAAAGATCCCAGTGTGACCCTATGACTCCAGCCTGACCTCTGATCCCTAAAGAGAGAGCAGCTGTCCTAACCATCCCTCATCATGACTAGAGAATAAACAGAGACGTTCATACCTCACACACGCAGAAGATCCTTAAATAACACTTAGAGGTATTTAGTCTCTATTACAATTGTAAATTCAAGTAATGAATCATGCATATGTCAAATGGATTTATGGAGTCAATATAAAACAAACAACTGTTTCAGAGCTTATGTTAAAGAAAATATGAAGATTTCATTTCTGTGGCGTCTGTTAGTGGTTAAAATAATAAATCCAGCTCCAGAAAAGAAGCAAAGTTCAAACGACAACTATAGGCTGAACAAGAGTGTTAATAAAATATACTCGTAAAACTGCATTTATCCCAAAAATATGAAAATCCTGTCACATCGATCCAAATTGATAATAAAATAAATACTGTAGATTTTAAGTTTTAATTTTGGTTCGCAAAAGAACAAAAATGTATTTTTTCTTTAATAATTTATTTCTTGTCGTTCTAGCTTGCTATTTTTACAGCTATCACGGTTTTGACAGGCTGTTATTATAAGCTGTTAAGCGTGTATTCTCTGTCACAGTCTAGTGGGATTTCATTACCGCTACATGTTTGTCCAAGAGTCGATGCTAAAGCCTGGAAGCAGCCAGCACAACGCTGAGGCTTATGGGCGAATCCTCTGGGATTTAAGCCTGACTGGAGGAAGTACGGGGCCACAGACCAGGCTCGGGTCTCTTGAGGTCGAGAGGGACAGACGCCAGCCGGACTCAAAGCTCTGACCCGTAACATCCTTCCTGAACCAGGCTACAATCTGGACAAACTATAGCTACAGGCGTCATTTTCCACTGCGCTTAAAAATTCACATGGTATGGTACCTGCAATGTCAGCAAACAGTTGAGTAATTAACGGATGTGACAAACCAGAAATGATATCAGTGGATGATGAGAGTGATGGACAAAGCGTTTTTTACAGACTACATGAAAACAGGAAGGAGAAAGCACAAAGTTATACAAAAAAGACAATACTGTACAACAAGCTCACTACAGTTGCACAGGGACATGTGTCAGGTATATGCAAAGAACAGCAAATATATTATATTTGCTATATATATATATATACAGCAAAACCTTAGCTCATTATACTGTATGTACATTAACTATTAGACATATTTCATATTTTATAATAAACTATTTTACATGTTCAAATAATCAAATATAACTCAAAAATACCTTTGGTTTTATATATCACTAAAATATAAGACAAATAAAACACACACACACATACATATATATATATTTATATGCATGTATATATATATGTGTGTGTGTGTGTGTATTAGAGCTGTCAAATGGTTAATCGCGATTAATCGCATATAAATTAAAAGTTAGTTTACATAATATATGTGTGTGCTGTGTATATTTATTATGTAGATATAAATACAAACACATGCGTGTATGTATTTAACAAAAATATGTTGTTTATATATTAAATGATGTTGATAAACAAATTTTGGGAGGAGCACGTTCGAATGACTAGCCACGGCTGGCACCGCATTACCAATTAGCTTATTACCTGCTCACCCAATCGGAACTAAGAGACTCTGGCTTAAATAAGCTCAATTTTCTCCCTTCTTCATCTCGTTCTTGCATCCCTCTGCCGCCCCTACCGCCGCCTTTGGTCCTCACCTTCCTCAGGGGGGGCATGCGGGGTTCGAGCCGAATGCCGAGCTCTGACAGACCCTCGCAGTTAAGGGCTAAAATCCCTAGGGCTCGGAGTCCGCCGAGCTCCCGGCTCGCTCCCCTGGACAGCAAGCCAGACACGCTATTTTACTCGTATTAATGAGGAAGTGTGAACTCGTGAAATACATTTATATGTAATATAAAAGAATATAAATATAATTGTATAATTGTACTTTTTATCACTATGTTCACCAAACCCATCTTGAGTGTTTGCTGCTAAAAAAGCTAATTTTTTATTTTCATCTGATTATAGAAGCCAGCCCCATTTTTAGTTCCAGTCCTGTCTGACAACTGAACATGCTGGAGATTGTTTTTGGATGAGCGAGGAGAATTTTTCTTAAACCCTCCTGAACAACATGTGCTGATGTAGGGGCTATTTGATTATTTTTTTAAAGGTTTTCTGACCCTGAGACTCAACTTTTATTCTCCAGATGTGATCCTTGAAGAGTCTTTAGCCGCTCAAACTCTACTCCTCGCCATGTATTAGGATGTTAGAGACACAAGTCCTCTTCCAGGAAGTTTCCTAACATTGTATGTTGATTGGAAATTCTTAATTATTCCCCTGATGGTGGAAATGGTAATTTTCACTGCTCTAGCTCTTTTCTGAAAGCCACTTCACTAATTTGTGAAGCTCAATTATAATGTGCTGCACATCATAAATATATTATTTGGTTTTTTTCATTGTGTTGACGATTAAGGGAATTTAGGCTTTGTTTTTCAGTCAATTTTTCCGGACGTGTGCCCTTCTTTTCATAAAGCACTTGCATGCACTTCTGAAAAAACAGAAGTAAACGTCAGTTCTGTACAGGATGATTTTTATTTTACCTTAAAAAGACATTGACTTAATTTGATTTAAAAAAGCACCTTCTGTAGCTTCTCTGTTTATCTCATTGAACTAAACATTACTTGATTTAACAATTTGGAATAATTTATTTATAGCATGTTTTGGTTTTATTTAGTTTAACTGGTAAAGACCTTTTTTCTTTACACCAAATTTAAAAAAGAAAACAAATGCTGATTAAGTAACATCTTTGTTTGGATTGTATGCAGATGTTGCCTTTAATTTCAAAAGGTTACAGGTTTTCATTTAAGAACAGTTTTACATAGTTTCAACCCAATTTAAAAACAAAAGCTAATGTCAGTACCATCTATGCTTGTATTGAATGTACTTACTGCGCAGTTGCTGCTGGGGGGGGGGCTCTTTTTTAAATGTAATTATTAATTATTAAATCAAAAAAGCATATCTAATTAATTAAAATCATGAAACTTAAAATATTGAATTATTTGAAAGCATAAAACATGTTCATTTATTTTTACAACAGCCCTATTGTTTCCCTCAGAAATTTTATTTTGACAATTTGCAATGTGTGTGATATGAGCAGGGTGCAATTTATGAAAAAAACAGAGGGGGGAAATATTTTTTCTCTGATAAATCATGATAAATGATCTCATGATGAATCTGTCTTTTTAGGCAAGTATCATGTCATGAAATGTTTTTAATATGACACAAAATGTATCAATTCAGAGCTTTGAAACTCAGAGTCAGTTAAACCATTGCGTTGCAAGATGATCCAAAGCGCTCCAATCGGATCATGTATCGTGAATCATTTGATACAGAACGGGATTTCATAGCGCGTTTTGTGAATCATCTGATTCTAAACGGGACTTCAAAGTGCATTTTGTGAATCATTTGATTCAAAACGGGATTTCAAAGCGCGTTTCATGAATCTTTTAGGAGGCAAAACACTGTATTGTTTTCAATAGCCAGAAGACAGTTTGTTCTGTTAAATGGCAAATAAACATCTTGTTTATGTTTCTTGCTTAAAGAAAAAAAAAAAGTTTTAGTTTTAGTCTCTCACAGTACCTGAGAGGTCTCAGTTTAGGCGGGTGTAAATTAAACTGAGGCTCTGTATACGGCCTTTTCTTTGCGTGTGGCCTGAGATTAAGGCAGCGCCGATAGGGAACAGACACTTCAGCCGTGAAGCCCAGCGACCAAACAAAGACCATCACAGGGAGGAAGTGGCATAATTAACCCTTTCAGGTCACGTATTTCATTCTCACACAATACCCTCATACATTCTGTTCCCGCCAACTACAGACAAGCTTTCGGTGCACATTCCACACAGCATCTCTCGCATTACAGTGTTTCATTTACATTTCGAGCAACTTGGAATATCGGGAATGCGAGATGTTCATGACAGCTAGACATAACACTTGGGGCAAGGACGTGATGTAGTGAAATATCAGACCCAAAGACGGAGGGCAGACAGTGAGTGTTCAGGATGTGAAGCGTCTTGGCTAGCCGGGCTGGTTTATATTAGCTCAGGGTGGTCTGTCGTGACTCCAGCGTGCAAAAATGTCAGTGGAGATGCAGAGAGACGCACACAGACGCACTCCGCCTGGCTGGGCTGAGACGGATCGAGGGCGCTGGCTATGAGAAAAGACCTCACAATGTGTCACTGCTGGGGTGAGGGACAAAAGAGACTCCCCAGCTCTCATTCGAGAGAGAGAGCTCAATGAAAATGAGGGAATGAGGATTTATGTGGCCGTTTCTGACCGTATGCGAGAAAAAAAAAAAGAGAAAACTCGCACATAAAAGAATCTCCTGACGCTCCAGCAGTCTTGGCTCTGGTTGATGTGGAGAGATCTTACATTTTTGTGGGCTGCACTTGTAGTTTGGACGGGATCTGGAACAACATACCAGACACTGGGAGTTTTTGTTCCTGGAAATGTATCCCATAAAAAGCTGCTAAAACGGACTCGGAACAGACTGAGCATTTAAAACTTTCACTGTGACACAAAATATGTATTTCGATTTCTTTAATGACGTTCGAAATGAACATCGCTGTGATCTTGCCATTCAAAACCAGTTTCAGGAGTTGTAAAAGATCTCTTTTAAACAAAACAATTATGTTTAATAGTGCTGTCAGACGATTAATCATGATTTATAAAAGTGTAAATGTTTTTGTCTGCATAATATATGCACGTGTTCTGTGTATATTTATTATGTATATATAAAGACGCACACATACAGTACGGTATATATTTTGAATATATTTTTAAATCTTTGTTATTGCTGACATGTCGGATATTAAAATTCTATACCATGTGTAAACAAATATAAAATAAATAACCATATAAAAATAAAAATGTCTAAATTGTAAAACATATTGTGCACCCCAAGACTCGTGGTCAGAACTTCTAGGAAGAGCAAATAATGACACAATGAACTGTTCAAGATAAACAAACCAAAAACAAACCAGAGAAAGGCCACAGGTCATGCTCATCTCTGCTTCCTCCAGGTGCTTCCTGAAAAATCGGGTTCAATAATAAGCCCTAGACGTCACCATGCTGTCATCCCGACCAGGACCAGGATGTTGATAAACGTTCCATACGTGATGTAAACCAACATACAGCAGTCACATGACAAGAAGCTAGCGCACTCCATCCTATACACACTCACATTCAGTGGACGCCCACTTTTTCTTCAATTTCTCCATTCGAATTTCAGGGAAGTATTTTATTAAAAGTTTAAAGATTACAAGGGGTATTTTTGTGAGTAGGAACTACTCATATTAAAGTCATTGATTGCAAGTACAAGGAACATGTGAAGCCAGGAGGTTTTGAAGCAGTGTCAGCTCAGCTGTTCCACACTAATGGATGTGGTCAGTATATATTTAGCGCTACTGGACGTGGCAGCAGGTCTTTTGGGAATCGAGCTTGCATCAGTGTGCAAACAGGCCTTCAGCAGGAAGAGGAAGTTCCCTCATGCCTCATTGAGCCTAAACACAAACCACAGACTCTCCTGAGACTCAGAAGCTCTCAATGTAAGATTGACGCAGTGCCACAGATAAAGGGAAAGCCTTCGACAATTACACGGAGCACGCTAATGAGCATTAACTGAGGTTTTGATGCTGGAATTGATTATATCATACATTTTTTTGTCTAACTACAGTTTAAAAGGTTAAGGTCATAAGAAACAAATCTTTTTATTCTGCAAGGATGCTCTACAGTGACCACAATGGCAGAGAAGACATTGATGTTACAAATATGTATATTTCTAACAATTGCTGTCCTTTTGAACTTTGAAGAATCCTACAAATTCAGTTTTCATAAAAATATTAACTGCTTTCAACATTGATAATAATGAGAATATTTCTTGAGCAGTATATCAACATATCAGAATGATTTCTAAAGGTCATGTGACACTGAAGACTGGAGTAATGATGCTGAATCTTCAGTTTTGTATGGCAGGAATAAATTACATAAATTGTAATAATATTTCACAATATTTATATATAGTTACTACTCTGAATTTTGACTGGACGACCAATTTCAAAAACCAATGTAACACATAAACTCTAAAAATCAAACAGCGAAAAAAACCCAAACAAACAAGAAATTTGAAAATATCTGGGTTTTCTTTCATAAATAGACATGTTAATGCACTTATTAAATAACAAGCTAGAAGATTAATAAAGTAACAGATGTTTTTTAATAAAGGTGTTCATTAAGGAAAGGCAAAAAAATCTATGTGTGTTGCCTAAAAAGGTTATTATCTTCACCTGATAAACGACATTTAGGATATTTACCACCACAATCTCACAATGTTTTTAAAACAATGTTGTGATTATCGATTAGTGGACGAAAAATGCAAAAAAAAAAAATACATTTGCTCCAGTTGAACACTGGTGCTCTGTGTCATATTCCTCATTTTAATAAAGCAAGGGGACACTCAAGGTTGTGCACTACTGTAATTATTGTTATTATTCAACTGCAAAGAATGTTGTACACAACAATTGTTGTATGTCACAATGTGCTATTGTACTGCATGCTTTTGAAAAACCTGGCTCACTCAGCTTGAATGGAGCTTTGGGTGCAGTGAATATTGCACACACAAAAACACACACACACACAAACACACACACACATACATATACACACACATGCCCTGCTGACTTTGCCGAAGCTTCGTTAATATTCCAGTAGGCCACCATCATCCACATTTGTTTCCTGTGCTGCACAGGGACAGGACGGAGCAGCTCAGAGGGAAAGACCCCGAGCGTGCTGAGAAAGTGAGTGGGTTTGTCCCGATCAGAACCAGATGCCTGTAAGAGCTCCAGATGTGAGTCAGCAACATCCCAGAAACAGACTCAGACAGAGAGATGTGATTCATGAACATGCTCCTTCAGCGCAAGAGGAACCGTTAGATACAGGACAAAGATTCAGGGGGAAGATATAAATCAAATAAAGAAGTCTGCCTAATGCCAGGTTCCCTCTCTGGACTTCTGCCGAAGCGCTTCCTCTTTACTGTACTGTACAGAGTCAAGTACATCAATCAGAAAAGTACAGACAGTTGAAGCTCAAAAGAGTGATGATCAGGTCAACACACAAAAATATATAAACTCTACATTGATTAGAAAAAAAACTGATGGTTTTGGATCAGAATCAGCTGATACAATTATTTTTGGGATCAAATTGGATCGGACAGATTCTGAAAAAATTGTATTGTTGCATCCCTATAAATAACAGTATTGCTTCCTAGCTCCAGTCAGAAATAACAACCTGTGGTTCACTAAGCTGATTCAATCCATGATTCAGACTTAAAGAGCAAATCATTCTGATTCACCCAATCATCTGATTCACAAAAAAAAAAATCATACCACAAAGAATTACACATTGCAATGCAAAAAGTATATTCACTTCATACTTTGTTAAGTACACAAGATAAGAGCCTCAGCATCGTTTCCCAGCCTCATGCCTAACGGCAGTAAATCACACCAGTTACAGTACACGACTAATCCACACACAGCTTTACCGTAACTATTTATATAAATGCTAAATTATAAGAGATTTACAAACTGCTAACCACCCGCTGAGACGCTGCCTGCTGTGAACTTCCTGTGCGGGTCAGCAGAAGGGAAAGATGGGAGTGGGTGGATGATTATAATCCTAATTGAGAACCATTACATCCACCTGTTGGTCACGCTAGGGGGCTTTGAACTGCTTTACCCGTGTTTTGAGGGATTGGAGGTTGTTTACACGTACTTTAAGAAATGCTGCATATCTTAAGAGTTCCTAGCATTGAATAAAGCGCTTCATGTTGTTCTTCCTGTGGAGACGGGCTTAGAAAGACTGCACCGCCTATCAACAGGGGGGCTTCATGGGAAACTCTTTACAGTAACCTCCTGCTGTCCAGTGAAACAAAATGGCTTTAAAAAAATTTGAATCAGGGTAAATTTCACAAAAAAGAAAAAGTAACATGCTTGTAAATTGTACTCCAATAATGTTTTATTTGCAAATTCAAAACATATTTTTAGTGTACACCAAACTGAAAATGCCCCCAATGTACCCCAAAATGAACATTTTGTCATTAATCACTTACCCCCAAACCCGTAAAGCTTTGTTTGTCTTCGGAATATGATTATTATATATTTTGGATGAAAACCAGGAGGCTTGTACCTTGTCCCACTGACTGACAAGTAATAAACACTGTCAAGGTCCAGAAATGTATTAAAGACATCGTCAAAATACTCCATCTACCATTAGTGGTTCAACCTTAATGTTATGAAACGACAAGCATACTTTTTGCAATGCAAATAAATTAAAAACAATGAATTTATTGAGCAATTTGTCCAGTATCTGCTGAAAGCAAACAATGTACGTGTCAGACGCAACACAAGGATACATTTTCTATGTGTAATTATGTTTTGATTTGAATGGAAACATCATATTCTTGTGTTGGGGCAGACACAGAACAGCATAAATAGTGCATTCAGAATCCAAAATGTCTTAAATTCTGTGTTCTGAAGACATGGAGGTAAGAGATTAATGACAAAACGTTCCTTTTGCGGTGGAGTAACCCTTTTATTACAGAGAAACTGCACGTAAGCATGAAATTTTGAAGTACACCGTCAAAAAAATATATTTTTCACAGCTGTACAGTAAACAAAGCAGATTACTGGAGTGCATTTTACTAGAGAAGTATTTTCTGCTTTAATAATTTATTCAATTTCTGACATAATTTTTTTTCTACACCATTTTCTTTTGTCTACAAAAAGAGACTGAAATTGTATTTTCCTGTAAAATATACTCCATCAACCTTGGAAAAATATTTTTTACAGTGTCAAAAACGGTGGGAGTGAGTGCAATATTTACTCTTAACAAGCAGAAATCTGAGAGCAATTGAGATCAAACGCACACTATGGTACATTCTTTTTAAGAAACCACTTGTTTGCCAATTCAACTCTGGTTTCAGGTTTCCCAGCTTTAGCTTGCCTCCAAAACAAAATCTCACCCTATTTTTCTTCCCCTTTCCTGTGCGCTGTGCAAGCATCAACAAAGGACTCTGTTGTGACTCAACAAAACAAACCTACATCATTAGCCAAACACGAGCAGAATGGCTCTGAGGAAGCAGACTGAGTCATACGGCCGTGTTATTAGATTTCCTTTCACTTAATAAAGCGCTCGCACTCTAGGGTCCTCACTCATGGTGGCGTCTCTTCCAGGATGTTGCATAAACATAGATGTGCAAACCGCTCAGAATGCACTGCCTTTGTGTGGCGGTGTGTGAATGGAGAGGCTATTGAGCTTTTGTAGACAGGAAGGACTGCCAGGCTTCACACAGAGCCTGTAATGACATCAGCTCAGCCTCATAAGTTAAGTCTGTTTAACATGACTTAGAGGGTCTTAGTGATCTAATTCACCTTCATGCTCCTCTACTGAAGATTTATGGAAGACATGAACAATTTCAAGATCACAACCAACAGCCTGAACTAAAAGAACCAAAAAACTGTTTGTGCCACAAAATATGCTTATATTGGTCTGTTTCTTCAACTTTAGGCACTTTTATGTCCCAAAGTTATTATGATTAAGAGATTTCATCTGCTTCAGACACTTTTAGGTTATTATAATTAAGAGAATTCAACTGCTTCATTTTTGCTGTATTGTAGCAGATTTTTATTTTTTTTATTTGTTCTGCTTTTTTTGCCATTAGTAACCATATGAATATATAAAGCATAATCTAAACCAATATAATAACCATAAAATAACTCCTACTAAAATTATTACCAAGGAGAGAAATATATCAGATAAGAGATTGAGATTAAATATGAAACAGAATAAAGAAACGTACAAATATTTAATTCTGAATCATTTCCAATCAATATTAAATTGTCAAATTATGCTAATTTAAGTAATTACAATTATGCTAATTTATTTTATTAAGTAATTTAAATTATAATCAGTGTTAATATTATATCTAAAATAGTAGGTAAAATAGTCTTTGTGAATGTAATAAAGCTGAAGAAGAATAAAATAAAACTATTAGAAAAAAAGAAAAAGAAACTTAAAAAATAAAAAATAAAATAAAATATATAAATATAAAATTAGGAATGTTGGCTTGGCAACTAAAAGTGATTTAACAGATAACAGAAAAACAAAAAGTAATCAAAATGAAAAACAAACCCCCAGTAAATCACTAAAACAAACAAAAAAATTGGAATAAAAAATTGAAATAGTAGTACATAACTAATACTAAATCACAATAAACTGCTCACAACAGAACATTTAAGATTTGGGGGAAGGGACACAGCAGAGGGACCAACACAGTTGAAGAGACACCCATTTACACTTCAAATATCTGCATTTTCCAAAATCAAGGATAAGAACGTCAATCTGGTCTTCTTCTTCGATCCTAAGCTACAGAACTAAGCACACTCCCCCACAATCCTCTGCAGATTGCTCTTCCTCTGAAGTCAACTGTATGTCCTGGGACTGGCTTGTTTCACACGGTCCTATCATCGTGTGGAAGGAATCCTCTGACGGCTGTCCTGAGCCTGGCTAGCTTAAGAAATCCTGACTGTCAAAGATCTACAGACTGAAGAGGAAGGAATGCGGTCGGCACTCGAGCAGTTTATCAGAGCAGCAAACAAACAAGAGATGCCATACTGTATGCCTACTGAGGTGTTACCAATGAGTTTTAGCAAGCTGCTATGGGTGGTTGCTTACTGGCTTAGTCAAAAGATAAATAAATATATAAAATACGTCCATTGAGTCTGTATTACTCACTTCGGATCAAAACCGTGCTGGTTCTTGTGCCAGAACGGGCTGCTCTTCACTTGCACATTACACTGATTATTTAAGGTGAATCACCTGATTTTCATTGGATCAGGAGTGGTTGGATCAAGCAGTGGTGATCAAACAGCTGTCCGCACACCTTGACGTCCCGGGACTGTCGTTCAGGGGGGAATGTGGGCTAATCCATGATTAGCAGAAACGTTCAAACTGCTGACCTAATCCCTGTTGTTTTCACATTGAGCCCGTCATCCCACAAGGCAAAGACAAGACAAATCAGTGTCACTCGTAGATATGAAGAACATCTTCATCGGTCTCAATGACACGCTCACAGCGTCTTATTTCACCATGTAAAAATGGGACGATTAAATCAATGTAACGGCCTCGAGTGCGAGCCGGAAACTAGATGTGAGGGGCGTCAAATTAGCTCTATACACAGAGATAAAGAGGCGATGCCGAAACTGTGCAGTCACTCTATATGCTTAATATTTCAATCAGCCCAGATACTCTTGTCTATATTAGGATCATGCTGTAAGGTCTTGTAGGCAACCTACAATCAGTCAAGAAACCTTTTATGACCACACTGCTTGACAGTCGCAGCCGTGCAGCACGAGGCCCTCAATTACTGGAGGGCCGTCTGAGCCCAGACGGGTCTGCAGAGGTAAGGAAGATGTCGGGCCCTGCTGGCACTCATTCAGAACAGAAGGAAGGCAACATGAAGTAGAGCAGAAGAAATAAGAGCATGTTGCAGAAATCCCTTCCAGCTCAAAGCAACAGCAACTCTTCAGGAACAAGTTCAAAAACAACCATCTATCTGAAGACACGCTGTAAGATTTCTCTCAAATACAGCCAAACCGTTTGACTTTTTATGTGCAGTACGCATCAAATGATTAATTCATTCCAGAGATATTTTAGGTATTATATTAGTATAGAGATATTATTTAGATATAAGTATAATTTTAATTCATATTTTAATTTTTAATTTTTAATTTTCTGTTTTTATTTTTATATAGCTTTCATTATTTTTTTTATTTCATTTACTTTAATGGCAACTCTAACCAAAAATAACACTAGACCAAAATTGTAAAATGCATTCAGATGACATTTTTTAAATAAATCAGTTAAAATCAGTTCAACACACCTCTGAATAAAAAGTTACTAATTTATGTTTAAGTATGCACACACACACACATATATATTATGGTTTTAATTTAAGTTACCTATAATAACCCTGGTTAGCATACTTTCAGAGCAGCTTGTTTAAAGGGTTTATAAATAAAGCAATCCATTCTCTATCTTTGGTCAACTTTCTTTGGCAGATATATTCTGACACTAATTACAGTCTGTATTTAGTCTAAGGATATGCAACAGTTATCTAAGACGCCTGTAGACAACACATTTAATCTGCTCAAAATAACTCTAAAGCAGGGTTAAAATGATCTGTGATCACATATGAATGAGGTCATTGTCTAAAATTGTATTTAAACAAGTAAACAATTCAAGATAAAGCAGTTCAGACTGTAAATCATCACAGCATGGACAATGAATAAATAACAAATAAAATAAAACAAAATAAAAAAGTTAAACAGCAAATAATTTTAACATCGATAATAAGAAATCCTGCACCAAATCAGCATACTATATGATTTCTAAAGGACCATGTACAATAATTTAAAATATATATATATATATACCTTTTAGTAGCATTTAAGCATCCATTAACATAAAAAAATTATAATAATAGTACAAGTTAGCTATTTATAACAAACAACATTGTAACTGTCGTGAAAGTCTTTGAAGAATCTCTGTCATGTACAACAACTTTCATGTTTGCACTGAATATGCCTCTGGTCTTTGTAATTTCACATCAAATAAAACTCAGCTGACCTAGTGGCTTAATTAAATCTGTACACGAGTCCACACTTCTTACAGTCCTCACATGATCATGAGAAGCCATACATCAACCAGCTGTTAGTCTCCAATCATATTGACCTAATTGATCCGTCTCAGTGAAAGGAGCCAGTGTGACAGAGAGACATCATGAACAATGAGGACATTCTGTAGCGAGCTGGAGACGACACATGTGAATCATAAACTCAACTTATGCTGCAGGTCACAGCAACAGGACGGGGACGTGAACCCTTTTCACAATATGCCCCATACATATAAACAGCAGCTCCATTCAAGACTCAGGCAATGACACTCAAAGTCACAAGGACTGAGGTTTCCAGGAACTTTAGAAGGATTTGATAGAGACGAAATGACATAAAATAACACATTAAAACAGGATAAAATTTTATATAAATGTAATATATATATTTAGGGCTATATACATATATATATATATATATATATA
>JAUMHE010000080.1:17404699-17418898 GCA_032359235.1 Enteromius mattozi | reverse complement strand
TATATATATATATATATATAAACTATAGATCGGAGTTCTCTGGTGCCATCTAGTGAAGCTCAATTAAAAATCAGTGTTTGCAGTGGCAATTATTACCGTTGCTCTTCCCTCCATCTCTAGTTTTTTCTGTCCATTCAAGATCTTGTGTCCCACAGTGCCTTGAACACAGTACCCTGGCATGATGACCTAAGAAATAAATATTAAACTCAATAAATAAATCTTCTGTTTCTTTTAACAACTATAAGCCAGAATGGGCTTTGAATGAGTTAAAGTGTTATTTAGTCTCTGTAACATAATGTGCCGTTTCAGAGTCTTACCATGTTCTTTTCATTGCCGGCCCATTTCTTGAATATCTGTAAGGACTGGCCAGCGTGCAACATTCCAGGGGTGGCAAACACAACCTGATGAAACAAAATATCAGTGTTTTTACAAAATATCATGAAATGACTTCTCAACAATTCTTTCCTAAAATTCTGTAACAGCAGAAAAAGCTACAGAATTCAATTAGCTCTAATTAGGACAGTTCTTCACTTCTGAGGCCTTGGGAATCAAGTTTCATTTCATATCAAGTTTCAGTTCTTATTGCCAAAAAGATACACTTTTCACTATATTATTTGAAAATCATTTACATTTTCAAATGTTACAATTTTAATATAAAATGTTAAATGTAAATTGTATTTTCTTATTAAAATAATGAAAAATAAGATTGAACAAATGTCATATTTAATAATCTGAAAATGTTATCATCATCATCATCAAATTAGTGCTGTCAGATTAAATCATTATCACATCCCAAATAAGTTTTTGTTTACATTATACATGTGTGTGTATATTTAAAAAATATTTACATTTATACATTTAGATGCTCAAATTCTTCTAATTTATATTATATATATAAACATTTAATATATAAACATATATATGTATATTTGTATATACAACAAATATATACATGTATGGGTTTGCATTTATGTATGTATAATAAACAGTACACACACACTCATTATGTAAACAAAAACTTATTTTGAACGCAATTAATCTTGACAGAATTAATAATAATAATAATACAATACTAATTATAATAATTTTATAATAAACACCTCTTAATAGTGTATCAATTATTAGACTATGTGAATTAGATTTAAAATTGTCATTACTATTAAAGAAATCAATCAATATTATTTTTTGAATACTACTTCATAATCTAGGTTTCTAAATGTATCATTTAATAATAAGAAACAAATTTTTTTTTTTCATTAATAATAATGGTATATTGGTGTATGCAATTGCAGAGCATGTAAATTATCTGTTATATACATTTCTTTACAGCCGTCTTACCATAGGTCCAGGGTTATCAGCATATGAGCGATCAAAGGCTTTGATGTGCTTGAACTCGAACATGTTTCTTTGTACGAAGGTCTTGCGGATCTTCTGATTGGTCCAGGTGATGAAGAGCTTGTAGTAGTGATTGGCTTTCTCTGTCAGCCCCGTGGAGAAGTAAATGGGAGCTTTCAGATTCATTCTTTCCCTGGTAAAACGTTGTAACAGAATTTGCAATAATAAACATCTTCAATAAAAAAAGCAGCAATCCTAAGCCAGCAAACAACTGTACAAGCTCACCAAAATGTTTCCAACAGAATACAGAGTTCTTGTGCTCTTCCCAGAGCAAACACTGGAATCAAGACCTAAAACAAACACACATATTATTGAAATGACATTATAAAAAGGATAGTTTTGGCTTTAAAAACTGACTGGATGAGCTGACAAATACCAACGGACGTCTACACATATTAATACCTTCCCTCCTCTTTCCACAGTTTCATGAACCTTCTTGAGGAAATCTCTTTCCCTGCAGCGTTTGGAGTCTCTGATCGTGGTGGCATATGTGGACTCTGATATCAGAATATCTGGCCGGCATTTGTCAATCCAAGCAGCTCTGAGTGAATAAAATCGGAGAATTTTAACCACCAGTTAATGTAACATAAATGTAAAACCTGGAATGTAAATTAAAAAAAGGGATAAAAGCTAAGATTTTACTCACCCTAAATGTCTGTCTGGTGTCATGTTGTAATCACCCTATACAAATAAGATTTAGATAGAATTTGTAATTGTCAGCAGCTGGAACATCATAGAATTAGAGTAAAAAACAACATGACACTCACTGTGTAGACAACAGACTCTGAGCCGACTTTGATTTGAAACATGGCAGCTCCAAGAACGTGACCTGCATAATATGCTTTGATCTCAAGCTCCTCATCTACCTGAAAAAAAGAAAACAATAAATAAATAAAAAAAAAAGTCAGACAACGTTTAAATAACGTTCTAGCTTTAACACTTTCAGTAGGAAAATTTACTACAACAAAATCTAAATGTTATTATATTATTATATTTAAAACATTATTATATACAAAAAATAAAATCTTAATATTTTATTACAATAAAGAAAATAAGAATTTGAAGAAATAAGATCACAAAATGTCATGTTTAATATTGAAATGTTTTTACATGCAAAATTGAATAATAATATTTATTATTATAAATATTATTATAATTACTACACGATCATCCCTTTTGTTAATAACAGATTTAATGAAACAAGTTTTAAAGTTTTTAAATATTTATTAGTGCTGTCAACGTTAATGCAACAGCGAACCAGTGTTGCCAGGTTCACGGTTTTCACAGTTAATAATAATGAATGTGTAACATCTGAAATTCTAATCTGTACAGCCATACAAAAAGGATATAAATAGCATATTTTAACAACAGAAAATGACCAAATTCCACATGTGATTACAAAAAGAAGTTATCACAAACACTCGATGGTGGTTTAAAGTGAGTTTTGAGTAAAAGTGTACTATTAATCTCATAATTGTCTTATGTGGCATGATGCTACTGTTAGCTCTAATGCAGCTGCAGAAAACATGTGATTAATTATTACATGTTTCGTTTAAACATGTTCAATAAGGAAAATTTACAACAATATAAATTAATCATTACATTTCTGAAATCACTTACATTGATGAATTTACTCAAATGAATTAATTTAGTTATTTGTAATTGATAAAAATTTATTTAATCATGTCAATTATTGTAAATAAAAAAAACAAAAGCGTTACCTGAACTGTTTGGTGGAGGTTGAGCGGCACAACTTTCTTCATGCAGTCTTTGATCATCTGTGAAGTGAAGAAGTTGGTCTCTCCCTTTTTGTCTACTGTGATCTTTCTGAAATCCTCCAGCAGGATGGGGCAGATTGCTTTGGTGGGGTGGGTCATGTAGATGGGCCCGTCGTAACCCACCATCTCGCTCATGTAGGGAAGAGCACCGCAGTGGTCCAGGTGGAAATGACTGAGCAGAACATAAAAGAGGACAGAAAATCACAGTGGAGAACTGAACAGCTCACACAGCAGTCACATAGCATGTCAAATACAAACTAACCTTATAATAACACAGTCCAAGAACTCAGTGAGGCGACCGTTTTGGGTAACATAACTGAAGTCTGGGAAACGTCTCTGAAAGTGAACACAGAAAGTTAAGGGTATGAGTACTTGCTGAATATTATACTCAAAACACAAGGGAAGACTGTAATAACTGTTGTAACATACATCATCATTATAGCCCATATGCATCCCACAGTCAAGCATAATGTTTTTGCCTCCGATGGAGACCAAAATACAGCTGCGGCCCACATCCTGACCAGCCCCTGCAAGACAATAGGTACACACAATTAGAATTAAATTAATTTCTATTACATTTATAACATTTATTTCATATTTACCTGTTAGGACATGATTAAAATGTGTTTAAAATGAACACATGAATAAAATGATAAAATAACTACTACAGCTAACGTTACTAAAATCGTTGATTCCTGCACAATACTATTCAAGCAATAAATGTTTAATAATTGCTAGTTTATTAAGGTTTTGAAGAAGTGTTACTGGACAAATTAAGCAAACATCTTACCTAAAGGCGTAACTTTGATATCAGGCATCTTGACAGCTTTGAAAAGCTCAGAAATGAATGCTGTATGTTTACAAGAGACTGATGGTTGAACACTAACTGTACGTTACCCGGATATGAACACTTAAAGTGTGCATGTCAGTCAGCCTGCACACCAACCAGGGATGTAACCCAAATGTAAAGACTTTGTGAGTGTTGAAATAGTGGATCATTCAGAAACAGCTTAGCACAACAAGCTAAACAACTTCACGCCGCTGCCATAACGCCACAGAAGAAGAGAGCAGACTATCAATATGAGTTTCGAAGTGGGCGTGGCTTAGTGGCCCATTCGTTATCTATCATTTATAAAGAATAATTTTTAAATTTTATTCTTTACTGTCTATTTTCAATTTAACGGGTAATAAAGTTTTTTATATTTATTATTCAGGAATAAATTACTATCAGGTCTACAAGTGAAGCGGACTAAAACAGTCATGTCACGTGGTATCTGTTACTTTTCACAACGCCGGTCAGTTTGGACCAATCATACTCGTTTGTGAGGATTTTTAAAAATCGTTTTCATTCAGACTCAGAGCCGTATTTAAATTCCATTGCCAGACACATATTTATAGAGTAAATATATATTCAAAAGATTATGCTTTTCGAGGCATAATTTTATCCAAAAAAGAAAACAGCCTCCGCAAATTTGAACGCGGCACAATGGAGAACTCGACCTTCTGAGCCCTCGAGCGCCGACTAATGGAAGAAAAACTAGTAAGATTTGACGTCGTCATCTTTAATCCCATTGGTTAAAACTTACTAAACAACCGACGAGAGCCAAGACCAAAGTCCAATCACATGGAACTTCTTGTCATGTGACATGAAAAACGTGATTTTGATTGGTGTAATGTTGCTTACGTTGCTTAAAGAAAACAGGAAAATCCCGGAACAGATGATTAAGAGCAAAGCATTTACAGCGATTTGATGCCAATGAAGAACACATAAGATACTTTTATTTAAAATCAATATATAGGATTTTGTCCACCTATTTTATTTGGTGGTAGTTTAATTAGAAAGAACAGACATGGCAGATACTTTCAGTCTTCAAAGGGTTTTGGAAACATTCAGATCAAGTCTGAGTGAGAATAAGGAGGTTTACATGAAGTATTATATAGCAGGATGGCAAGAGCTGGTCTCGTGAGTACATGTTTTATTACTATTTTACATTATGGTCTTGATACATTTAAAGATGCGATGCCACAACTCGTGAAATATTAATTTAATGGCAATGCTAAACATATAAATTTATATTGTTAATATAAAAGCCATATCTTGTAATTGGTCAAAAAATGTAGAAAAGCTTTGTGAACATAAGAACTGTGAGCTATTAAAACAAAAATATATATAATAATCAAAATCCCCCTTTTTCCCCCCCTATCAGCTTTATGAATAGTTTAGGGAACGTGTTTTCCTTCATCTCCAAGGATGTGGTCAGCAAAACCCAGATCTTAGAGAACTTTCTTTCAGGTGAAAACGGGTCCTATTACGTCACCATCCAGTCCATGGTGAAATATGAGCTGGAAAGTGACCTGGTGGACCTCACCAAAAGAGGCAGCCACCCAGAATCCGGCTGCCGCACTCTTCTGAGGCTTCATCGGGCCCTGCGCTGGCTGGAGCTGTTCCTGGAGAGGCTGCGAACCAGCACCGACGACGGCAAGACCTCCGTCATGTGCTCTGATGCCTATAACGAGTCTCTGGCTCAGCACCATCCCTGGCTCATCCGGAAAGCTGTCGGTGTGGCGTTCTGTGCCCTTCCGGGGCGTGACACATTCTTTGATGTGATGAATGCGGGTGATCACACACAGGTGGTTGCTCTGTTGGGAGAGTCTTTGCCTCTCATTGCTGAAGTCTACCAGATCACAGAAGACTTGTATGCGAAGAACAACCTCCTGGAGTTACCGTAGAGGGGGACTGATATATATTTTGTTCATTACACTAATAGTCCTTGTGGCACATACTCACTTATTTACTACAAACATCAACTTATTTGACTGTCTGTTTTAAAACCAAAGGGACAAGCAATATGTGGATATAATGCACATTTTAAGCTACATAACACCAAGTGGGCATTAAATACTGGGTGTACCTCAATATATTTGAGCTTTGAGAACAATAAAAATCCATTTAAAGGCACTGGATATTTGAAGTACTCTATATTTAAAAATATAGGTCATTTTCCCACTTAGGTGTTAATTATTTATTAGAGATAATTTCACTTGAATCCATGTCGAATGTGCGTTATCTGCAGCTTTGCTGAAACTACGAAGGGGGAAACTATGTTGTGAATGTAAGAATTATATGTAATGCAATAATTAAATATAATGTGTGTTCGTTACTGTGATTCTCATATATACCTAAAATGAAAGGAACACTGAACAATCATTTAAAAGCTTTGCCTTAGGATGATGATTGACTTTTATTGTTTACAGTTACATTTGCAGTTTGACAAACAGCATACTTGGCAAGCAATGTACCTCTATTTGGTTATATTCAGTGTGTATTTTTTGGTTGTTATTTACATGCTTCATCCAAAGTGACTTTATTGGCACTGTTTAGTAGTTTGACCCAAATTTCATAGTCATTTAGGTTTTTAACGTTTTATAATAATATGTCAAAATGACTGATCTATACATCTCTATAATAGATCAGTGGATAAATCGCATACGTTTACATGACGCATTATAGCACTTCCGTTTTGGAAGCGTTGCCAAGGTGACGCCAGTGCGTCTGCAAAACTAGCGACCGTAGTGAAAATGCCTGCTTACTTTATCTCTTCAACAACAACTGAAAAAAGCAAAATAACTTAAAAGGTACGACACATTTGACAGTTTTCTTTATTACGATTATTTACTGAATATTTTATTAACTTTAACCTATAAATAAAACCGTACATTTGAAGTTATTAGCAACACATAAGCTAATTTAGTTGGAAAGTTAAGACTGACTGATGCGTGCAAGGCTGATGTAATCAGTGATACTGAAGACGGCTATACTATCTATCTGTCTGAACAAAGTTCAGTGTCTTCTTCAGGAAGGATGCACGTGAGCAGGCCTAAGTCATCTAAGGGCCGGAGCAGACCCATGATGTCCCCCACTTCCAGTGTGGATCCCCCTTCCCAGTCGTCGTCTCTTTCACCCCAACCTCCAGCCACCAAGACAAACGACAGGTTAACCCAGTGCCTTCGATCCCGTGCCATACTGAGACGCTGCAGTCAACCCAGTACAGATATACTGACTGAAATCTTCGACAGACCCCCCGATGGATTCGTCTCACTCAACAAATACAGTGTTCTCCCGTCCATAGAGAAGAAAACGGGCACTGACCAGACATTCGGTCAAGGCGACAGCAGCCGTAGGATGTGTCAACACACTTCCCGCGTCCGCACAAAGGTCAGACCGGATGCGACGTCAGAAAGTGAGTCTGGTCCAGCTCCTCCAGAGGAAGCAGGCCTGCTGCTCGCTATCAGAACTCCATGCGGTCAGAGGTTGAAGTGCCATTTCCGGCCGGCAGACCAGCTCCAGGCAGTGCTATCGGCCGCAGAGGCTGCACTCGGGGAGAGGTTGGACAATTGTCTGATTGAGACTATGGATGTACCACGAAGGACTTTTACAAACCTCACAATGACCTTGGCTCAGTGTGGCATCCAGAACAAATCAGTTTTATGCATTTCCCAAGATGACAGCAACATGGATTTAACTTGAAACACTAATATAGTTCAACTTTTAACGGACACTCAATATTACACAAAGGCAAAGATCATTTAGATTGTTAGCATTTCAAATTATGATTCAATTTCGTCATGATTAAATACATAATCTTTTAAAAATTTCATTATTTTGATTGTAAAATATTTACTTGTCCCATATAATCAACTATATATATTCTGCTTAAAAGAGTCTTAAAATTGAAGTTTGCTGGAGCTGATTCAACCTCAGGCATCACTTGCTCATCAGTGGATCCTCTGCGGTGAATGGGTGCCGTCGGAATGAGAGGCCAAACAGCTGATAAAAACATCATCATAATTCAGCAATCAACACATTGGACAAAATACCAGTCCATAATCCATAATAACACTTCCTCCATTGTTCTCACCTGATCCATACGAGACAACTTGTTTACTGAAGAAAGCTATATTAAAGGTTAAAATGCCTTAATGATGGATGTTTTTTTACAAACACAATTTTTCACTTCACACAACGATAATTGATAGATTACAGAGCTGCGGATCACTTGTGAATTATTATGATGATGTTTTTAAATCGGCTGTTTGGCCTCTCATTTCGACAGCACCCATTCATTTGCAGAAGATCCATTCTTAAGAAAGTGATGTAATGGTAACTTTCTATTAAAATCTTTTCATTTGAGTCAACAACTACTATAAGCTAAAACTAACGTTGCTTGACAAAAAAGCATATCAAAAGTCATCTGTCAAGAACCAGTTTGGGTCAAAAACAATAGGAATTAGGCAATATATGATAGATTAGATAAAAAGGTTTTACATTTTGCTTAAAAAAGTGACCATTAAGTGTGTTTAGGACCATTAAGACGTTTTTGCGTTGACTATTATATATATATATATATATATATATATAATTACACCGTTTTCTTACACATTTTTGATTTCCACAAATTAAAAGAATCCAAAAAAGGTTTATTTTCCTTTATGCAACTTTTTTTTTTGTCTTTTGATTCAAGACTGTATGTCAGGTTCATGTTAAAATGTCTGCAATATATAATAGAGGTGTTGTCTTTTGCAGAGTGGATGAAGGGAGTTGGACAGAAAACTGTATAAATCCATGTTAAGAGTTGTTGCATTTAAATCTGGCAAAGAAGTAAAAATGACTGATATCACCACACAGAAATGAGCCAACTGGTAATTTTATTATTATAAGAATATATAGGAAACAACTATAAAACCCTAAATGCAGCAAATGTACAAAAAAAGAAACTGTAATGCTGCCGCTAAATGCAATCGCAAATGGGTTTCAGTCAAACAAGGTGCATTAATTTAAGCAGCAAAAATGTAAACAAACTAAAATAATTTTGCATTTCGCAAACAACAGTAGAGCGGCCATTGCTAACAATATAGCTACAATACCACTCTTCAGTAGCTCTTCATATTTTGTAAAAGTGCTGCATTTCCTGCAACGGAAAAGAACATGCGAGCAAAAAATTCACAGTTCACCTAAAACTCAAACTAATATTTGGTCTGTCTGAACAGAACAAAACAAACTCTTCTTCAAAAAGCTTAAATGCTTGTTGCAGTTCAAGTACAATGGCACTGCTACATATCAAAACAATACTCTATTGTGATTTTCACAATAATTCTCATTATAAAATGTCTTTTATTCTAAAGTGCTCTTGGGGAATGTTAGTGTTTTGAATTGGTCTTAAGACTCTTCCTAACTGAGTTTTATCTTCGCAGATACTGTGATGAATAAAGTCTGTTATGATTCTATTCACACGTAAGACCAAAAAGTAGTCCCCTTCACAGTGCAACCCTATGCAAAATATGCTTCATTAGTCAAACAGATAACAGAGAAAATGCCTATGTAAAACTTTATGTTAACAAGTTCAAATGTAAGAATTAGTACTGCAACTCACTTCAAAAATCAAAATACACTCTGTCAAACGCAAACGGATTCTGTAACAGCTATAAGCGTAGAATCAAAACTATTTGGCATTAAGCTCGAGTCAAAGCATATTCTACTAAATATCGATAGTTTATGTAAACATCTGTCTTTATAATGCAGATTATTCAAGCATCAAATGACGAGGTAACAGCAAAACTGATTTTTATAAAAATAATGTGGAGTGCGTATTGCTCTTCCTCACTTCAGTTGGCGATTTTTTCAATTTCATCGAGATCATCCGTGTCCAGTCTACCAATTTTCTTATCTGTTGGATAAAACAAATTAGTAAATGTATACATTTAAATAAAAATAATGAATAATTATGCAATTATTTTGTCATTTGTATACATTAATATTCCTTAAAATAATTATTAAAAACATTCTATAATTTTTTATACAGACTTAGTACCAGTAGACTCAATGAAAAGCAAAACGTAACAAATTTGGGTTGTAATTATCAAAAACTGACAGCAAACAAATAAATCAAAAACGAAATAATTAAATGTATGTATTTTCTACATTTTTATATATATGTTTTCTACATTTCATAATTTCCTTAATTTTTTATTTTCAGAATTCAATAAAAAAATAAATAAATACAGGGTGAACTATTGAGATAAATGGAAACACTTACTAAAATGCCTCTCATATGTCTTGAGAATCTCCATGCTGCGCTGACTGTCTACCATGTTGACAGCAAGTCCTCTCTTACCAAAACGTCCAGTTCTGCCGATCCGATGGAGGTACGTTTCATTATCTGGATTGCCGTCTTTGTCCAGAGGAAGATCAAAGTTGATCACCACTGACACTTGCTCAACATCAATACCTGTGGATGCATAGCTTGATTATTAAACAGTGCAGAATTTACACATAGGTAAGAAAGATATCAAATAATTCAACTTTTGGAGAAAATAGAAGCTCTATATTCTCTTAAGGCTGTAGAAGTACAGCTTTGCATCTTATCAGATGTATATAAGACGTAATGGTGCACTTGCCTCTTGCACAGACATTAGTAGTGATAAGAACTTTCTCCTTTCCATCCCGGAAACGTTCAATGACTGCAGCTCTCTGCTCAACTACCATTTCCCCGCTGAGCAGCGCCACCTGGTGGCCTTCTTTAGACAGCTGGCCGGCGAGCCAGTTGGCCATTTTCCGAGTCTGAGAAAAGATGATGTGGTATGATTACATGAATGAAACACAAACTTGCAAATATCAACCAGAGGCAAACAGACTCACATGACAGAAGATCATAGCTTGTGCGATAGTGATGGCTCCGTAGATGTTGCAGAGTGCATTGAACTTGTCCTCCTTGCTGTTGCAGAGCACGTAGTACTGCTTGATGGTGTCCAGGGTCTCCTCTTCTCGTTTAAGCTTGATGATGTTGGGATCTGGTACGACCCGCTCGGCAAACTTCCACACGGAGTCCTCAAAGGTGGCAGAGAAAAGTAACATCTGACAGCCTTTGGGCAGCATTCTGTCAGTGATAGGAAATAGAATCCATTTATACCTGATCTTATGCTAAACCAAGCTGCATTTTAAATGTAAAGTTACTTCTAAAGTTACCTTTTTCTTTAAGAATACATTTTAAAAGAAATGTCAATGCACAAAAAGCCACAGATGTCATTATATCTGAAGGTCAATGTGTTGGTATTTTTGTAAAAATATGCAAAACGATCATTGGAAAATGAGGATATCAAGTAATGTATTCTTTGCATTCATATTAAAACATTTTTTAAAATATAAAGAAGAACTGATTTTATATCTCACAGACAAAATAGTTTTTTTCCCCTCTGAATTCTGATCTTGCAACAAAATGTCCAAAATGTTTTATTTTTTACATATTAACAGTACTATAAAAGAAAACTGTCCCACTACTTATTTTATTAACTTAATGATAAAAGTGAAAAATTAATTATTTTTTAAACAATTTATTTAATTTATGATATACAATTATTTATTTTTTTGTGAAACTATCCACATGGTAGGTCCACAAAATAAAACTGTTTTCAAATCACAGAATGTATTTCTAATGTTTAATAATAATAAATGATTTATATGATCCAGATACAAACAAATGTTCAATATAGATCAAAATCATATTAGATCATCTAGAGCAGCCTGTCTTGCAGGCTGAGTTCACCTCTGGATCCGGATGCTCTGGTCCTGGTGTCCCTGTGTGGCGATCATCACATCGGCCTCGTCCAGAACAAACACTTTGATCTTTTTGGGGTCGATGAGCTTCAGCTTAACGCACCAGTCCAGAACCGTCCCAGGTGTGCCGATGACGATCTGCTCCTTGATCTTAACGCCACGCTCCACTGGCAGAGAGCACAGCAACCATCACACATTTAAATCTGCTTTACACATCGCAAGACTCCGAGGCTTCATTTAACCACTTACTTTTATGTCCTCGAACAGCATATGCCAGTTTGACTTCTGGATAAAACTTGCCCATCTGCTCGATGACCTTACCCGTCTGCAGAGCGAGCTCATATGTGGGAGAAATGCACAAACACTGCAAGACAGACACAGATTGGACACCAAAGTATTAACATTTACATTATAACTCACAGTGAAATGAAAATCGCCCTTGTGACTTTAATGATTAAATTTAGAAAGACATGAGGCTGAGTAAATGGCAGATTTTTTTTTATGTTTGTTTATCTATGGAAGCAACCAAATGAAATTAACTGCAACTACTGTAATTCTGCAATTTTTGCAGTTCAGAATTTTCCGCGACGGCTGGAACAACACCATACAAACTATATGTCAGTGGATCATCTCAGGTGATTATGTGCTTTATTCAAAGTTTAACATGTCCAATATAAGTTTCAATATCATATTATATGTTCTTATAGCCATACTGAAAGCAACAACAGACTGTTTACCTCAGATTTTGAAAGTAGAAGAAAGCAAAGATGACTGTTAAAACTGTGAACTCACTGCAAACCAACGAGTGTATTCCATAACAGAGACGTTATCAGTCACTCAGTATGTACATTTAATGATGTTAAAAAGGTTTAATATCTATGAATTAGATTATAAACGTTTCCATTTCGTTGCGAGTGCAGTGCGCTTTCAGAGAGAGCCCGCCACACACGCTTCTGATTGGCTGTGATATTTGATTAATTCTGTCACGTCGCAGTGTCGCGTGGACACCCAAATAGCTTGTTGCTGGAATCCTATTGCTTCGTGTGTAGTTAGGACACAGTGTTAGAATAAAAAAGGTAACTGTGACTCTTCTTACAATTTGAACATTTCCTCTTAATTCTGCGAAATAAGGATTATGAAATATAAACTCAATTCTGAGAAAAAAAAAAAAAACAGAACAAAACTAGATACTAGATAAACTAGATATTAATCTAACAGATATGGCTATACTTTCTAGGGATGCACTGAAATGAAATTTCTTGGCCGAAGCCGAACAAAATGAAACACTGGACTGAAGGCCGAAGATCAAATACCGAACACAGTTTTTCACATTTTCCCCATTTATTTTGCCCTTTTTTTCACAATTGCATAAATTAAATAGCTAAAATGTGCTCTTTACTGTTTTGTCTAGCTTTTCAAAGAAAAAAACCCCATCAATTACAACACAATAATTTCACAATATTTCAGGCATGTATTTTTACTGTACAAATACTGTAAATGCAACCTTGCTGAGCAAAAGAGAATTTTTCAAAGCTTTAGAAAATATTACAGATCCTAATAGGAACACTATGCATGAGTGTTATAATAAATGTTTTAAGAGAGATATTGTAATTATTATTGTCTTACCTTATTTTATTTTAAAAATGCATGAAAATGTTGCTGAGCAGCTGACGAGTAACACTCTTTTAGCGCAGATTTGGACTTTGAACCCTGGCTAAGTTTGTCTGCAGTTTATTTACTAATCATTCACTATTTCACAAATTCAGTCATCATCAATAGCCACCCTTTCTCTTCTCATCTGAGGACATCATCTTGGACACCTTTAAATAGCTTTACACTGCCAACATGTCTGCTGCATTAGCACGCGCCTATATTTCATTACATTACATCATTGTTCGACAGAACAATGTCTTTTCGGTTTTTGATATATCACCATTTCAGTTGCCGAACATTCGGTGCATCCCTAATACTTTCCCCAGTTGAAAAATCACAGTACATTAAGGCAGTTCTTTACAGCTTCAATTCTAAAATGTTATGTTTAAATATGCACAAGTTTCATAATCTAAATAAATAGCCTATATATAACCTAATAACCTAAATATTAGGTTAAATAACCTAAAATCTGGCCAAAATTGAACACTGTCTAAAAAAAACAAAGGGCTTTACCTGCTGTGTCTTGCCTTAAGTCAGAATGAAAGGGAACATTAGCGTGAATCTCAGTTTTCAAACTCACCTGAGGCCAATTTAATCTTGGGTCCACATGACTGAGCATGGCCAGCACGAAGGCAGCTGTTTTACCCGTGCCAGACTGAGACTGAGCGATCAGATTCTGAGGTCTGAGAGTGAAGCAAACACATACAGTCAGGGAAACATGAGTGCATTAAAACTCAATTCATGCGTATGCTACCTTATGAC
>JAUMHE010000080.1:17383692-17404599 GCA_032359235.1 Enteromius mattozi | reverse complement strand
CATTATGACCTTTGTAAAATTTACAAAATATGTGGACTTACGGTTCAGCGAGCATCATAGGAAGAGCATTCTCTTGGATTTTAGAAGGTCTGTTGAAGCCCATTTCATAGACGCCTTTGAGCAACTGCGGTTTCCTGAGTTACACAAATTAAAACTAATAAAATTGACATATGCAAGCTATCTGAGGGGTGTCAAAACTTCCATACGTAGTGCATGTTCTTTTTCACATTTATTTCTCCCAAATACTGAACAGATAGTTAGCAGACATTGTTCTGAAATACCGTTCAGGAGTTTGAGGTCGACACGAGATACAAATAAAACTGTGATGCTTGCTAATTATTATTCCAATTTAAAATAAATTCTATTTGAATATGTTTTAAAAAGTAATTTATTTCTTTGATGCAAAGCTGAATTTTCAGCATCATTACTCCAGTGGCATGATCCTTCAGAAATCATTTTGCTGCAATCTAATAATGTAAAACATTCTAAACATTTATTATTATTATGAATGTTAAAAATAGTCGTGCTGCTAAAAAAAAAAATTGACCTCAAACCTCTAAATGATTGTGTAAATTCACAGATTGTTTTCTGTTTTAAAGCACTCACAGTCTCAGCTCTTCGAAGGTCTTGACTGAATAAAGTGGTGAGTTTGGGTCCCTTTGAAGAACCTCCACTTGGTTTGTGTTGTTGACCACATTGCTTCTGATCAGCTTGTTTAGGAGAGACTGTGTGGCTCTGTCCTCTAAATAGTAGATTAGGAAAGAAACAGGCTACTATGATGGTCTTTTACAGTTAATCCATTAAGCTTAGGTGTCATTAACATCTAAGTAACTTAGAATGCAACCACAAACTTTTTAAACTACTTAAGAAGTCACTCACAATAATCTGTTACACTAAACGCTAAAAAATTGCATTAGGCAAATAAATGGACTATTATTTGGTTCTATGTTGACAGTAAATTCAGACTGCAGTTTAAAAACGAACCTTTTTCCTCTTCGTCGGATTTGTTGCCATCATCTATGGTATAGGAGAGAAAAATATAGACGACACATCAGAAAACGATAAGAACTACTTTCATGCAGTTATTGTTAATTAACAAATAGTAGTTAAAATAATAACACACACACAAACTGCCATCATTTATTCACACTCATGTCATTTCAAACATGTATGACTTTGTTCATTAGATGAATAAAAAAAGGGAGATTTTGAGAAAAGAACTGGCTGTTTCTTCCATCAACAAACAAATAATAGCAAGGTTACATAACTTGGAACATAGTGCACATTAATAAAGAACGTAATAACATTTTATAGTACTTTTGCATTATTTTTTTAATGCAATAAAATAATGCAAAACACGATTACCATCAGTCTTATGTGCATCTCCCGCTTCTATAATCCGCAAGTTCCCAATCTGTTTTAAAACAAAAGAATTGACACTTTTAATACATTTAAATGCAATGCATAATACAGTCAATATACAATAATGAACATTCACAAATAAAGCAAACTGATTAAACAAAAGTCGATGATGTAACAGAAGCAGATACGTTTGCTGCTAGTGATATAAATCACTTAATGCAAATTGTACAAATACGTTACTCACTAGCTTTCAAACTAAAATTAAGCACTTTATAAGTTACTTCGTTAACGTTAAGTTGACTCACTTGTTCCAAGCTAAAATGCGGTCGCTAGATTTAAAGTCTCATACAGGCTGTGTCTCAAAACTTAACTAAAAAGCATTTTGATGGCCAAACCCTCGTTTGGAGGTGTCAGACAGGCCTGTGACAGGCAGAAACGCTGTATATTTAGGCAGCTCCCTAGGATTTGACTCACCGCAGCTAGTTACGCTAATCCGTCACAACACAATTAAACCCAATTTTCACTCACAGTCTTGGTAGTAGACTCTTGTTCGTCCACAGCTAGCGCCCACGAGTCGGTTGCCATCCTTCAGTCGAAGATATGCGAACTATTAAGCGGTCTTCAATAGTCTTCAGATGGGCTTCACTTCACCCGACTCAGCTTCGCGAGAACGCGCAAACTTACAGCGCGCACACAGAACGCTGTCCGGCCGGAAGTTAGCACCCTCATCGGTTCCAGTCAGCCTCTGGTTCTAGTTTAATATTCATTGCAAGCGATTTCATGTTTAAGTATCTGGGTTTTAGTTTACACCAATTACATGCTACAGTAAGTTATTATATTTTTTTATTATAAGCCATTAGTGCAGACAAATATGGGCATTTGTCTCTTTCTTTGTTTATATTTACTTTTTTTTATATTTATATTTACTTCACTTTACAATTAAAATTTAAGTTTCATCATATTTTTTAAATATATGTTACTCTGGAAGACAAAACCAGTGATAACTTTAGTCAGTTTTTTGTTTTTTTTTAAATCAACATTTACACATCGCCTGGAATCTGAATGAACAAGCTTCCCATTGGTATATGGTTTGTTAAGATAGCACAATATTTGGCCAAGATACAACTATTGAAAATCTGTAATCTGAGGGTGAAATTAAATTCAAAAGAAGTTCTTAGCAATGCATATTAAATAAAAAATTACGTTTTTATATATTTACGGTAGGACATTTACAAAATATCTTCATGGAACATGATCTTTACTTAATATCCTAGTGATTTTTGGCATAAAAGAACATTTTGTAAATTAATAGCACCCTTATGAAAATTAACCATGGTTTTATTATAGTAAAATTGAAGTAACCATGCTTTTATTTGGTGTATTAATTACCATTTTTATAACCACAATTTTACTACAAATACCATAATCAAACTATAATAACATTAGTATAGCAAATTCATTGTTAATTTGTGGTTACCATGGTCTGTCTGTAGTAAGCATGTTTTCTTTGTTTGTTGAATATTGGCAATATTGTTGAAAAATTATTACAGAAATTTATTTTCTAAAATACATCTGAGAAATTGTAATTGAAAAATGTTCCCTGAATATTATAACATTTACTTTAAACTTAGATAAAAAAAAAAAACATTAACAAACCTGAATAAAAAATAATACAATAATCTCTTTTTTAACACTGTGTATTAACACATATGGTATTTTGGAAGCGATAGTACATGAATAGTCTAAGAGAATGAAGACATAATGTACATAATGACACAATGTGTTTTGGCTGTGCACATATCTTGATAGTTACCTTACCTATATACTTCATTACCATCATATAGGAAACCATAGTTGATGTAACCATGGTAATAAAGAGCCATGCTTGTTTTTGCCTGAGGTTACTATGCTCTTGCTAAAAATACTAAGTAAGATGGTTACTGTGTAAGAATAACGACAACAGAATTTTCCATTAAAATATTTTAAATCTTCCTCTGACCTAATTAAGACCCACTATACAGATTTTATTGATGCTTTAACCCTATGTTGCACAATTTTTTTAGCCATGCACTTTTTGTACATTTATTAATTTAGCATATGCTTTTGTCCAAAACAACTGATTTATACAACAAAGGGATTTATCCTGTTTGGATCATGCTTGTTTTCTTAAACCTAAAAAAAATTAATGCTTCAAAGAGAACAATTTATTAAAATGTGCTCGGGGCCATTTTTTTTGTCGTGCAATCTTGTGTTTGTTTTAAAAGTCATTATGCATTATGATTTTTATTCATTTTTGCCTGCTTTCTCAGATTTTCACCGTAATATTGAGCTGAATGTATTTGTCCAAAGAATCATTATTTAAAAAGACTTTGTAGCTGATATTTCCGATATCCATTCATAGCTTTTGGAAGTTGATATATTTTCTTCTTTATTGCAGATGAAATGATTAGCAGCTGCTGCAGCCCTCAGTAAACCCCAGCAGATGAGATAAGAGACATTCACAGAGAGCGAGCGAGCAAGAGAGGGAAAGAGAGACAGTAAATAGCACATGTTAATTTAATTGAGAAACAGAAGCTGAGGTTTAAGCCAAGGCGGCACATCACTAAACACACACGCTTTCTCCAACCAACCTGTTGTCTTTTAAAAAAGCCCTAGAGGCTCCATATTGATTGTCATGGTTACGTCCTCTGCAAAAGCAGATTAATCACATTCACCACGGTCACATTCAGAAAAAAATAAAACCGTGCCAGTCATATTGAAATCAAGATAGTGAGCTTTTCAGTCACCGGAGGGAAAATCATGAGTGATGGGACGACAGAAGTGACAGATTTGAGATGTGCGACCATAATTCTGTATCTGAGTCCTTTGCATGATCTATGATCTCTCCCCTCCCCTCATTCCCCCCCATGCATGGTGTTGCATTTCAGCCAGTGGCACCCCTGGCTATCAAATAGGATACATGAATGGGCTCTCGTCACTGATTACGGAGAGACAGAGAGGTGGGGGAGCGGAGAGGTGGGTGGTACAGATGCTGAGGGGAGAATCGAGCGTTGGCGGGGGGCTGGTGGGGCTTGTGTTCATCTGTTGCACAGGACAAGCTCTCGTTTCCAGCTCTGAGCTTCATAACCACATGTTGCTGCGCTGATTGACTGCCATAAGGTTCCTCCGGCTGCTTCTGTATCTGTCCGTCTCTCTCTTTCTCCCTCTACCTCCCTCCCGTCCTCCATTCTGCACAGTTGTTGTGTCCATCTCTGAGAGGCAGAGAGCTTTTCGGAGTTGCAGCCTGATGTTATTTTGGACCTCAAAAATTTAAGACGTCGAGGGAGAATTGCTGCAGATGTGAGGTAAGAGATTTCTGCTTTGGGAAAAGTGCGAGGAGCTGAAGTCAGAGGATTGAGAAGTATTTCAAGGTGAATTTGCCAAGTGTTTCCAAAGCACTAAAGAGGGATTTCGTTCGCTCGCGGCCGCAAGTGATGGATCTGTAGTCAGTTTGCTGGAGATTGGGGATCAACAGGTGCTTGTTTCTGCGCCGTGTCTCCCGCGGTGTGTGTGGAGTGGGTGATTTGGCTGTTTCTTTGGGAGTGATTCACACTCCGCTAATCCCGGGAGAGGATGGATGGGAGGCGGAGGTTGATTATGGTCTGTCACCTCGGGTTCTTCTGATTTGGGTCCCCTTGTGTAGAGCATGGATGAAGTCTAGAATTGTTTTATTTCGTGCTGAGGATAAACAAAATCATATGGCTATTAAGTATGAAATTGATTTGGACCTTTATTTGCTATGCTAGAGTCATTTAAAAAGCTTAATTTATGTGGTTTTTATATTATCGATTACCTGCATGACTTTGGTATCTGTTCTAAATTCAGAGGCATATCAGCATATTACAAAAAAATACATATTAATATAAATGGAGAGCAGTTATTTTAATTATTTATTTTTTTTTGATCAAATATATGCAGCCTTGGTGAGCATAAGAGATAATTATTTAGAGGTTTTAATATCATTAATTAACTGCATGATTCAATATCTGTAATAAATGTTTCTTTAGCAGCATATTAGAATGATTTCTGAAGGATCATGTGACAATGTAAACTGGAGTTCTGATGCTGAAAATTCAGCTTTGCGTGACAGGAATAAATTATATTTTGAAATGTGTTGCAATTATACATAGTTATTCTAAATTATAATAACATGTCATATTTTTGAACAAATGTATGCAGCCTGGGAGAGCATAAGAGACTTTTAATATGGGTTTTATTTTCATTAGTTACCTGCATGATTTCAGCATCTGTTATATCAGATTTAAAGATGATAGTGACACCTTTGCTTTGTGTAGAAATGTCCACTTCTCTCAGGACACATGATGGCAGTGTTTTACCGGTTTGCCGTGTGTGAGCATGGGGAAATCTGTTGCACTCGTCTGTCCACTCTCATCCCCTCACGCGGCCCCCCACCAAACCCTAATCTATTAGAGAAGGTGGTGGCGTTCCTCTGTGTCTGAGAGTTATGACCGTGTGGACACCTTGATGAAAACGTCTGTTTCTGTTCTGTGATAACGGGGAGCTGTTTAATCTCAAACATTTAGGTCCTCTGAGAATAGTTGCTCATAAATCTTGGGCGAACTGGCTGGGAATCAAGTCAGATTTCCAAAACACTGGCTTTCTGTGGAAGTTCAGCAAGTTAGATGAAAATCTGAGGGTGGTACCAGCTGTCACTGGGGCGGTACCTTTTCAAAAGGTACACGCTTGTACTTAGAGTCCATTTTGGTAGCTTAAAGGTACATATTAGTACTTAAAGTGGACATATTTGAACCTAATAGGTACAAAAGTGTACCTTTTTGAAAAGGTAGCGCCCCAGTGACAGCTTTTGTACCTTTATTTCTGAGAGTGTAGATAAATAATAAAACTCAAGATTTAATAGTACTCCGTTGTGTTTGCAAATAGGTGTTTTTTCGTGATCCTGTTTGATGACTTATGCTTTAAGCATGAGGTTTATCACAGATGTTTCTCCTGTAATTCGTTAGATGAAATAAACAGATTCAGATTCTGATATTCAGTAAGACATTATTAGTCAATAGATATGGGCTTTTCAATGCCGGATGCCATTTCAAGGCTGTGAACTGCTGACATAATGCTTATGTATTATAATTTATAGATTAATATTAAATACATTGATGTTAAACAATACAGTAATTTAAGTTTGGGGTCAGTAAGATTTTATTTTATTAGATAAGTTTTTTTTTTTAATTTTAAAACCATTAATAAATTCTTATAAAAAATAACCCAGGTATTTCATTAAAAGATTTAAAAGAGCTCATATTAAAATCTCTGATATATGTAAACCTGAACACAGTGAGGCAGTTTTGAAACTGTGGTTTTCAGACAGATCCGTGAAGCAGATTCAACAAAAGCCTTCGATTGTCATTGCTACTTAGGAGAAACAATTGCAATATTTATAAATGCCATAATATAAGAGATCTCATTTGTGGCATTTTTATTGTTTGGAGATTGCTTGTTCAAACCTTATGATTATGATTTAGTGGTCAACATCTCAGATATGTCTTCTTACGTCTTACTAGAAATCAAAACAGGCACAACACAACTGACACTTGAGTACCGAGTATTTTTGATGACAGACTTTGCATTTTGGTGAATCTGAGCAGAGTCTGAAATGTTATTCAGAGAGATCGCCCCTGAAACTTCAGTCTGAGAGCTTTGGTGTCTTTTTCTAAGGAGAGAAATCTCTGACGCATTAGCTTTCCATTTCGATTCCATTACTGTCCAAGAGAATCAATTGAAAAGTTAAAGAGAACTCATTTGTGCTCTGAAAACTAGTTAATTTGAGTATTACATCATGTTAATCGCTTTTCTGGAACAATCATTAATGGATCTGAGAGACACAGACACTGCTCTGTATCAGATAACGGCTCTGGGTTTGTTTTCCTGTATAGTCTGGAGTATTGTGCGCTGACCTCAGGTAAAAACTGACTGGTCATGGCTTTAGCACTGCATCTGTTACAGGCTTGTTTGATGTGCCATAGCATTCTGTTTCCTTTGATGGGGCTGAAGCAGACCTGTGCCAGAAATCCAGTCATGGGATGGGGCGGGGGGTTGTATGGACCTGTCAGAGGTCTTCATTCGGACACCTGAGTGACATCCAGAGCGATACGGATAATGCTGCTGTCTTCTCATCTTTATTAATGCGACGGGTATGAGGGCATGATGAGTTATGATGTGACAATATGAATAACTAGTTTTTTGTCTTTTTTTTCTCGAGCACAGACTCTGGACACTTAAGACACTTTCTAAACCATGTCACAGTTGTATAAAAAGTTGTATACACTTTTGAAAATTTGTTTTTGATAATTTTCTAGTGGTCAGATATTTGTTGACCACATCCAGAGTTAATGCTACTGTAGGGAAATAACAGTTAAAGACCCCTAGATTTTCACTAAATCAGATTTTTTTTTCTATAAACATCCTTAAAATGAGGTCAGTTTAACTTGAGAATCAGAGAATATCTTTTGAAAGTTTATTATCCAAAATGATTGTGCAGTGGTTTTTTGTTGTTGCAGAAAACACCACAAAATTCTGTTAGATTTGCTTAAAACAAGAAAATCAGAGAGAGAATAATAATAAGTGTGATCCTTTTCAAGTAAATGTATCTTGTTTTAAGGATGTTTAAATATTTTGTCAGAGCAATCATATTTTAGTGTAAAAAAATAAATATTATTGATTATTGCAAAAATAAAAAGTTATAATAACAATATTAGGTAACTCAAGCAGCTTTTAAAATTTATATTGTTTTAAACTTAAGACATTTTTTCTGGACATTATTTACAAAATAAATGTAAGGAAATATATAAATATAGGTATATTCATTTTTGTTTTGTTGTATTAAAGCAAGAAAATTCCATAAATAATAATATATAAATAATAATAATATTGTTTATCGGGACTTTCATACATTTCCCATAAAAATAAATGTGTCCATAAATGTGTGTCCAACAAAATAAATAAAAATGCATTAGCCCCAAAGAGGTATTTATTTATTTATTGGCATTAAAACATGGTTTTAATGTTATGTAGACTTTTTAGGGAAACATCGCACTCGCTCCCTTCTCTGCATGTGAGAAGCTGTACTGGACAGATCCACCATCATGCCTGGCCTGATCAACAAGAGCAAATGGAGCGCTCTGCCTCTCAGCATCTCAGACATCACTTCCTGTGTCAGGGGTTACACCCTGGCAATGACAGCCTCCTTGACCTATGAAAACATTGAAGATCACCCTATCGAGGGTAAGTATGCTGTCTGAAATAGGTGCATTACTTCTTCTGAAGTGATGGTAATCATTAGTGGCTCTTGCTAAATCTTCACTATTACACTCAAAAACTAATTTTCCATTTGGATTTAACTGTTAAACATAATGTGATGCATATCGGTCAGCCAGATTTATAAATCCAATTGGTTTCAGTTACTGTTTTCATAATGAACAGATTCATGCTGATTTGCAATTTTGCAAATAAGATTATATGAAAATGAAACCAAATCAATGCAATAGTTAATAAACTATGCCAGTGCTGCAATATTGCTTGTTTAATATATGAGTGACTGACAAACATGCATTATATTAAGTTTATGAGTTTATATTAAAACCGCGTAATGCAAATGGATGAAATTTTGCAGTTCAAATAAATAAATCATGAATTTAGGGCTAAATACTTTTTTGGGGTATAACTTTTTAATCATCTAATTAAAAATAACCTCAAAAGATGCTACATCATCAGTCACAGTATTTATTTATTTATTTTTGTCTGAAAGCACTTATCCTTTTTGGCTTTTGACAAATAACACAATTATGATCCTCCTCCTCAAAATAAATGCACTAAACTCTTTATATAGGATTATAAAGAGTTTAATGCATAGTAATACTTTGTCAAAATGCCCTCCTTTCCCTCCCAACCTCAGCAGCTATTTGTGTAGAAATGTCACGGGCAGATTGCTGCTCTGTGGTCTCCAGTGTTGTATTGACTCCGGCAGATTGGATTTTGCATTGGTCAATGCTGAAAGCACTAAAACAAAGGATTTAATTTCTGTCAAGTGCAAAATTAGCTTTGTGGAAGGATCGCCTTTCGCTATTGTGTAATAAACAATGTGTCCTCCTGTAATCCTGTGATTCATGCAGGAATCTTTATATACCCTCTGGATGAGTGCAGCGTGGTGGTCGGGTTCGAAGCGATGATTGGCAGCCAGATAATAACCGTGCAGGTCAAAGATAAAATGAAAATCGATGACTGTTACTTTGATTGTTGCAATGCCAATGGAACCCTGCAGAGCGGAGGTGGTAAGATTATATGCTTATATATAATGCTCATCAGAGATCTTACTTAGCTAATCCCTGATTCAAAGCTTAAACGTAAGGCCTGTCAAGGTGACTGTTGAATCCATTTAAAGTAATAGCTCACCCAAAAATGAAAATTTGCTGAATATTTACTCAGCCTCATGCAATGCAAGATGTTGTTTGTTTCTTCATCAGAACAGATTTGTAGAAATATAACATTACATCACTTGCTCACCAATGCATGCTCTGTAGTGAATGGGTGCCATCAGAAGGAGAGTCAAACAGCTGATCAAACATCATCAAATCCAGTAATCCACAGGATCCAGTCCATGAAACAAAAAACTGTGGGTTTGTAAAAAACCAATCCATCAAGACGATTTTAAATAGTTGCTCCTTGCTAAAAATAAAAGTCCTCTGATGATGGACTTGTTGTATGGTCAGAAGTGACAGATTAAATATACTTAATTTGTATTTGTTTCTACAAACACATAGTTTTTCCCTTCACCAGATGTTCATTGATGGACTGTGGATTACTTGTGTACTATTGTGATGTTTTTATCAGCTGTTTGGACTCTCATTCTGACGGCACCCATTCACTGCAGAGGATCTCATTTTTGGGTGACCTATTCCTTTAACACATTTTATTATGCTTGTTCATTGAAGTGGATTGTACATTTCAGAGGCTTTACTGATGAATCATTTTGAAGCGTCTTGTTGCAGGACTGATCGTTTTGGATGAGGATCAGGAGAGGACAATGCTGGTGGTCAGTCTGGGGGTCATTCCCCCTCTGGAGACCATTAATGTATTGGTCAGCACCTCCTCAGAGCTCAGCACTCTCCCTAATGGAGGAATTCGGGTGAGCTCACCGCCTGTCTGCTCTCCAAGAGTCCAACGATCTGTCAAAGAAGAGCAGGCGTTTTCGCCCAGCACTGCTAGGAGGTGTGTGATTCATTGATGTTGTAGTATTTGTATGGAAACACTGTATTTACTGCATGATCTTCAAACATTCGGATTCTAAAGTCCAAACCCTAGCAAAACCAATTCATTCAGTTTGAACTTTTTAACATATAGACTCCGGTTTAAAGCATAAAATGCATTTTGTAGATAAAATCAACTGCCTATCTGCCTATTTTGCTTTTGTTTTGCATGTTACACATTTTAGGACATTTAAGTGTAAAAATCTCCCATTGACCTGCTATGACATGTCAGACATTACACTGATATTGATATAATCTGTGTAATATATTTGCATAATGATTTATAATCACTCAAAAAGTTACAGGACAATCAGTGTGGTCCAATTCCTTAATGAATGACTCTTAAGAGTCGGTTCTTTTTAGTGAATCAAAAGCATACTGACTGGTTGATAACATGACATGAATAAAAATCTTTGATATCAGTGTAATATTTTCATACTGAAATTCAAATTTGCTGAGGATTTCCTTGCTTCAGGTCATCCAAAATGTAGATGAATTTGTTTGTTCATTGGAACAGAACACGTTTGGAGAAATTGAACATTATATCACTTGCTCACTAAATGAATCCACAAGTAATCCACATGACTCCTGTCCATCAGTTAACATCTTGCAAAGTGAAAAACTGCATTTGTACAAAAACAATCCAATCCAGCTTTAGGCTATGGACTGGAGTTAGTTTGAACTATTCCTTTAAATCAGAGCAGTTGCTGACTGGTTGTTCTTATGGCATGCAAGATTAAAAATCAGATATGTGCATACTGAATTGCGACTTGTTTTTCTTCTTGCATTTATTTGCATACCGAATTTTTACTGCCATCTGTTTAACCATCTCTCTAGGTATCTTTCCAAAGATATTGTTACATTATGTGTTGATTAAGCAAAGTGGAAATTAAACAATGTCAGAGCTCACTGACTTCCATTGTATGGACAAAAAACATTGAGATATCAGAATATCTCCTGCTGATTTGTCTCAGGAGGGATCAGCATTACTGTGCAGCGGGAACCCATGAGCAGACGGCCTCAGGAGGATGTTTGGCTGCTCTTTTGGAGGAAGAGACCATCAACTCCATTGACTATGAGTTTAATTTCCATCTTGAGATCAGAGGGCCGTATTTACTGGCAGGTCAGTTCCTCCATCCTCATGCGTATAAAATTTAATATTATAAGCTACCCCTGATTTCCAGAGAAATAAATAGAAATACATGTAATGCTTTATTTGAATTTAAATGTCTGACAAAAGCAGTATATTCTGTCAAATTTGTTGCCTCAATGATTTTGATGAGTCAATAGTTTGATGTCGACTTTCATTTTTTGATGCCGTTTGTTTTGCAAAATGTATCTTTCCTGCTGGAGTTGCAGAACAGTTTAGTCCTCGCATGTGGCCTAACGTCTGTTGCTCGTGCTTATTTTAGATGCTTTAGAAGTTTCTCTGTGCAGGTGTGGAGAGCCCCTCACACGCCATCCGGGCGGACGCTGACCCCTCGGCTCGCTCTGCCACCAGCATTGTAGTCACACTGGCAGACAAGTACACCTACGACTGCCCTGTGGAGATACTGATCTACCCCAGTGGTGTGTAATTACAATCATTATACTTTGTCATCTGTCACATGAGCAGTGTAGTCTGATTTGTGAAAAAATTACTCTGAGTTGGTTCTTTTTAGGTGAATAAAAAAACATGCAGCAAAGCAAAAGTACAGCACATCCTATGTGGTTTGACTTCCAAATGAATTACACTTTTAAAGAGAATCAGACATTTTCAGTGCAGCCAGTGTAGTCAGATTCCTGAACGAGTGATTCTTATCAACCGATTCTTTTAGAATCTATATCACTTCTAGAATCTGTTTTCCTTGCGGACCTTCCCAGCAATACTGCTTTTTTGTTAGGCCATTTGGTCCCCACATGGGCAGACAAACAAGATCACGGTCACTTTGACCTGTGCTAACTGGACAATAGAGTCAGCCGTTCAGAGCAAGCCAGTGCTAATCTCTCCATGTGCCTGAAAGCTTGTCCAAACAAGGGGCGCTTTATTAAATCATAGGCTATTGAAACATCATTCCCAGGTCCACAGCCATATAACATCATTTCTCGGTCTATAAGCACTGTTTAGTTGAGCTCTATATTTCTTCAGCCACCCCATCATGCATCTCGACCTCCGTCAGCGTCTGGGAGGCATAAATGAATCCCTCGATGCCTCATAAGATTGCTTCACTCCACAGGCGTCCCGAGGCCAGTATTGTGCAATTGAATTGATAAGGCAGCCGAGTCAAAGGGGCAAATGTTCAGCCGTATTAATGGTGCCAACACACTCTCTGTCTAATACAGCTGGTGTTTTTAAGAAATACCGCCACCGTGGGAGTCCTTCATGTCTGGCAGTAATGCATCTCATCGTCTGCTGTCATAACTCACTGTTGTGTCTCCACATGGAGAGGTTTTAATGCTGCTCAGAGATAGTAATTCTTCCTTTCTTCACGTAGAGCCCCATCTGCCCCACGTTCTCATCGAAGACGGAGACATGATGCCGGAGGAATACGATGAGCATCTGAAAGGACGGAGCGACTATATAAAGGCCACCAAGAAGGACTGCAGTAATGAAAAAACTGTGAGTGAGATGGTGACTAAGGGAATACAGAAAACAGACACAAGGACCAAATATATCAAAACTAGCAGTACAACATAAAACGCTTAGAACGCTGCATAGTAGAATGCCTTTGTGGTGCTTTTTCAATATAATTGGTCAAATCTAGCAAAGGTTATTATTATTATTTTGCAGCCAGGATCATAAACTGCACTGGAAGTGGTGGTTATTTGAAGTAATGTTCTCAAGATGTGTTTTTGTGACTGAGAGATTCATAAGCAAAACAGCATGTATAGCTAAGATTAAGATTTGTTTCGTGGAATGATTTTGCTCACTAACAAGATGTACCAAAAACTATTGTTTTATTGAACAACTGCAGTACTTTTAGATATATGGACCTAGAGGAACAAATAAATACAAATTATTGAATACATTTGATAATAAATAAATCAATACAGAAATAAAACAAAAACAAAAAAAACATTATTACACAATTCTGACTTTATATCTCGCAATTCTGAGAAAAAAAGTCAGAATTGTGAGATATTTTTTATTCAGCGGAGGAAACGGGCTTCCATAGAATAAAATAAAATAATAAAATAATTGTGATTTTTATTATTTTCAACCAGTCAGATTCAGTAAATTGTAACTTACTTTAATAATAGCAATACTGACAATTGTAATTATTAACCAAATATTATTTATATGTTTTTAGGGAATATATTCAGTAACTTTTAATCTATTTTTTTTTTTTTAAAGATTTGCGGTTTGGATTAAGTATTTTTATGATAGTATGTTTGATTATAAATACAGTAAAGAAAAAAAAAAACATTAATATTGTGAAATATTATTTCAATTTAAAATAACAATTTTATATTTTAAATAAGTTTTAAAATGTGATTTATTTTGAATATTAAAAGATATTTAATATTTTAAAAATATTAAATAATTTTTAAGGAATTCTATTTAAAATATGAGCCTTTTGTAATATTATAAATATCTTTACTGTCACGTCTGATCAATTTAATGCATCCCTGGGGAATAAAATTATTATTATTATTATTATTATTTTTTTTTTTTATATACATTTTACTGACCCCAAAGTTTTAAATGGTTGTTACAGCATATATTCTTTCTGAACTTTCCCACACACCTCTCACAAACTCCAGTCGCTAAAATATTCAGGTTTTTAATGTCAAGCTGTTAGATTAAACCTAATGACACTCAAACTGAAAATCGAGTGTGAAATCAAATTTAGTTAGGTTATCTATTTAATGCGAAATCCCTTGACAATCCTTGCTAATCGTCGCTTCAGGAAGTAGTTACATTAAGTGGGAATGTCAGCGCAGATACATGTTTCTCAGCAGCGCAAAGCTTCAGTTGCATCCTTAAGTGAGTGCTGTTCCTCAACAGGAGGGAGAGAACATTCAGCCCTAAAATCATCAGCAATGAATAGACGTTTCTATGGAAACCGTCAAAGGTCTTCAGCTGAGTCCGTAGTGTTTCTACCTACCATGTAGCGAAATAAGGGTTAACTTCACCTCCTCCAGGATGTGTGCTCCTGTAATTAAATCTTTAGAGCACGAGAGGGGAATCCGTGAACCATAAAAGATTTTCAAAATTAAGATCTTGGTTTCACATGCGTATGAGTTTGTGGCTCTATCAATCATTCGCTGACGTGAGCCGAATGACACTGAATAACAGAAATGACTACGATTATTTATTCCAAACTCTTATGACTTTCTTTCTCCAGCTGAACACAAAAGGAGTAATTCTGATGAATGTTCTAGTCATTTTTATTCCATACCATAATCAAGTAGCTGATAGTATCTGAATTTGGAAAATAGTATAGAGATGACAAAATTTTATTATTTAATAGGAGAGACGTGTGTGTGTGTAGAAGGAAGCTATTTCCTTGGTTAATTTAGTAAGCGAGTCATGGAAACAGCAGATTTCTGAGAAGTAATTTAATGTACAGTGGACTAACTAATTGAGACGTGATGTAAAGTGGTTGAAATACATGACTAATTTGAAAGTCTTTCTTCAGAGCAGTTCACAATAGGCTAATTGGCATCCTTCAGAAGAGCTTGAACTCTGTCAACTTCCGCTGAAAGTTCACTTTTAACCACATTACAATGAACTCTCAACCTTTTATTCAGTTTGCAGCAGTTTGCATACTCAACCATCAGGGCCTGTATTCATGAAAAATCTTAATGCTAGAAGTTGCTCCCAGTGATGGAATTCTAAGAAGATTCTTAGCAATGTGGGTGTTTCCTCTTGAAATCAAAGAAAAGATCCTAGTAAAGAAAAAAGTAATTCAGAAAGCATCTTAACCCTTAAAAGTGTCTTAATGTCTGAAATTGATAGGAGTATGAAGGAGGACTTTTAAGACACTTAAGAGTTGCTTTAGGAGTGGAGAAAATGGATGAAACATAAAGAGGGAGAATAAATGTGTTGCACACAATGCATGACAGTAAGTTAATAAGACACTACACATTTGATCGTGCAGAGATCATGTTTGTGACTGATCTTACTAGAGAAATGCCATATTGACAGAAATGGAAGGAATCACTACGTTAGCTACATTAACATATTTAGCAAGTGGAAAAATGCAACTATGCGTGATTTGGGTCTGTCACAGCCTTCTATAAGATAAGTGACAGTTACAGCATTTTCAGAAACTTACTGTATCGCTGTTCATTTCCTATAAAATACATTGAGTATGATAGCATGGTAAATAAAAAATAAAAAATAAATAATAATATATATACATAGTGTGTGTGTGTGTGTGTGTGAGAGAAAGAGCGAGAGAAAGATAGACAGGAAGAGAACGGTAAAAAGTAAAATTACTCTTTTATTTCCGCCTTGGACAACCAAACAATCACAGTATTCAAAAGACTGTGTCATAGCTAGTAATGGGGTCAGCTAAAAGATAAAAGTTTTTGTCTTTTCCTCGCTCAGAATTGCTCTCAGATTGGTTCTGAATCACTTTTAAGCTAAGACTTCTAGCTAGAAATATTTAAGCTAAAATAGGAGCACTCTGAGAGGATTCTTAGAATCTGTAAGAATACAGGCCCAGGTAATTGTTACTCTCAATTTTTGTCAGGGTTTTTTCTCCTTTTCTTTCAATAAAAATATATCTCAATTATAATTTTTGTGTATATAATTTATGTAATTTATATATACAATAGTAAGATTTTTTGTGCATTTTTGCACAAATTTTCACGTCTAAATATACACAAATATCTATCTATCTATTCATATGTAACCCCCCTGGGTCCGCACCACCACGACTCGTCCTCGCTCCGAGCGGGTCTTGAACTCAGGTCTCCAGCATGGGAGGCGGGTGCTTTAACAAGGAGGCTAATGGCCATGACCTCTAGCATCGGTCCCTAGAGCTGAGGTCCCTGAGGTTTACCTGCACAGCCCCTACTTGCTGGCCTCCATTACACATTCATCCATCAATACTGTACATTACATGCATACATGTATATTTTTACTTATAAATTAGTTTTGCGTACGTCATATGTACCCAACTCTTTTTCTATGTGTGTTTTGCATTCCAGAATCCAAGAGTGAAAATATGTCAGAATGCGTAAAATGGACTTAGACATCCCCTTTAATGTTGCTAAAATGGGCTTTTTTGTCTTAAAGTGTAATGTCTCATTTTTTCTTTTCATTTTGTTGTTAATGGACCATGTTTTTGTGAGATTCACCAGCATTTCCATTATAGCCTTCAGTAATATCTCTTTTACTGGCTGATGTGTGGTGTGTAGGTGGACATCATTCGGAAGAGGCTTCATAAAGACATCCTCCACAACCCCGTGGTCATGCTGAACTTCTGCCCAGACCTCCGTTCGACGACCTCTGACCTGCGGAGCATTCAGGGGGAATTCATCTTCCTCATCGACCGCAGTGGAAGCATGAGTGGGGTCAACATCAATCGAGTTAAGGTAGGATGTTTGTGCTTCTGTGTTAAACTAACTCTGGCCCTCACTCCCAGTGCTTATTAACTTTTGATGACATCCTAATTTATTCAGCAGTTTAAAACCCCAAAGTGCGTCAGTCATGTTAATAACCATTAATGGAAAAGAGTTTTTTATATACACACAAAAGTGCTTATATAACACAAAGATATAAGTCCTTCAAGGAGCAATTCACTCAAAAATTTGAAAATGTATTCCCCCTCAGGCTCGTCCAAGATGTGGCTTAGCTTTTTCTTTATCAAAATAGATACATTTAGCATTACATCTCCTGGAATAGGTCTTCTGCAGTGAATGGGTGCCGTCAGTCCAAACAGCTGATAAAAACATCACAAAAGTCACCAGTAATGCATCAATAATCTGCGTGCTCGTAAGAAGCAAATACAGGATGTTTTTATCAGCCTTTGAACTCTCATTCTGATGGCACCCATTCACTGCAGGTACTCATTAAGAAGTAGAGCTGCATATATTTAATATTCACAGTATTTTCATTATGATTTTGATGGAGATCTTAAAGGGTTAGTTCACCCAAAAATGAATTCTTTTATTATTTGCTCACCCTTGTGTTGTTCCAAACCTATAAGACCTTTGTTCATCTTCGGAACACAAATGAAGATATTTTTGATGATATCAGAGAGCAATCTGACCCTCCATAGACAGCAATACAACTCAAATGATCCCAGATCCAGAAACCTAGCAAAAACATCGGTAAAACATGTGACATCAGTGCGATGATAGGAGAATACTTCTTGTTGCGTGAAGAAAACAAAAATAACAGAATTTACTCAACCACTCTTCTCCCGTGATCTTTCGCCATTTTAGAGAGTATCACAACACATGCAAACGCTTTCCTTTAGGCACAAACAGCCGCAGATTACGTACATGCGTGTACTTTCCCCCCGATGTAAACAAGGCTGATTACGTCAAATACGTTAAAGCTTGCTTGCATTGTGTTGCTGTCTATGGAGGGTCAGATAGCTCTCTGATTTCCTCAAAAATATCTTAATTTGTGTTCTGATGATGAACTAAACTTATCTTGAAATTCATGATGAGTTTTTTGCTCTTTGATGGATTCTATTATTGACCTGAAATTGTGTTACATGTGAATGGAACCGAGCGGAAGATTCTCCTTCCTGATTTAAACTTCCCTGACTAGAAAAATGCTGTTAGAGTAACGTGAATCAGTGTGTGAATCGTTTTACTGAATAGGTTGGGAATTTCAGTAATTTGTTTGTATTATCGTATTAAAATGTTCAGTTACTGTATGTATACAGCTGTTTGTGTGGTATGTAAATATACATTTGAACAAATATAATTTTGTATTGTGTTCATTTAGTAAAAAAGTTTAAGAAACATACCTTGAAATTTAACCTTTGCATTAGCAATTTTAGAGTAAACACTGTAAATGTAAAGTACTACCAGTCAAAAGTCTTGCGTTAATTCAATTTCTTTTAAGAAGACATGAATATTTTTAACAGAAAGGATGTATTAAGTTGATCAAAAGTGACAGTAAAGACATTTATAAAGTTAGAAAAGTTCTTTTGAACATTAAATTCATCACAGACAATTTATCAGTTTTCTACAAAAAATATTAAGCATTAAATCTGTTTTGATGATAATAAGCACCCTTTGAGCAGCAAATCAGCATAGTAAAATTATTTCTGAAGGATCATGTGACACTGAAGAAATGATGCTGCAATTTCAGCTTTGCACCACAGGAGTACATATAACTTAAAACATATCCAAATAGAAAACACACATTTTAAAACCTAATAATTTTTCACAATATTACACTTTTTACTGTGTTTTTGCAGCCTTGAGGAGCATAAACTTACCACCCCCAAACTTTTGAATGATAGTGTACCTGTTGAGATATTTATTTCCCTGAAATAAAGACAGTTTTTTAAAGTTTTAACTGTTTTTGCTACATTGCTTCACTGACCATGATGTGGCTCATATAGTTCTGAATCAAATTAGATCTTTTGAGTTGCCTGTTGAAGGGGTTTTGTAATGAAATAACCAACTTGTTGCACTGAATACGTCAAGCAGCTACGATAATTGAACTTGGTAAGTCTGCATGCTGAGATTGGATATTTGGTGCGCTGTGAATGTGTGAATGAGTGTGTGTGTGTGTGTGTGTGTGTGTGTCCTGTTGCGGGGCTCTGCAGCGTGACGCACGAGCCAGCGATGACTCACTGCGGTTTTGATTGAGGATCTTCCCCTTCTGACCACAGACATCAAACTGCTCTAATGTAAAGGCTCAGGTCACTCTAGCTGTAATATCCTTCCCTGAATATCCTTGACCCTCAAGAAGACTTGTTCCATGCTGAAATGTCATATATTCAGCATGATCTCTCCTGGGCTGGAGGAGGACAATAATAGATGTATCTAATTACACTAAAAGGAATCGCTCACCCGCAAATTAACATTTTACTCGCCCTCATGTAACACTAAAGAAGAAATTTAAAGAATTGTGCTGGTCATTTCTGCTATGCATTAAGCCAAAAAAGAAAATTTACTGAAAACATATTTAACCCCAGGCCATCTAAGATGTAGATGAGTTTGTTTCTTTATCAGAACAGATTTGGAGAAATCTAGCATCACTTTCTGCTCTTACCAATGGATCCTCTACAGTGAATGGGTGCCGTCAGAATGGGTGTCCAAACAGCTGATAAAAACATCACAATAATCCACAAGTAATCAACATGACTCCAGTCCATTAGTTAGTGAATTGTGAATGGAAATCTTTGTGTTTGCAAAACAAACAAACAAAAACAAATTTATCAGTAAGGCGTTAACTTTAAATGGTTGCTTTATATTTGATTTCAACTGTAATTTCATCATTTCTCACACAAAGCTATAGTACGATTCCAAAACATTATATGATTTCAAAATATTATACTTCATGCATCTTTTGAGCCTTTTTGAAATTTGAATTTCAATTTTCTCATTAAGTTCTCCTCAGATTTTTAATAATCATTCTTGGTAAGAATGTGTCATATCATTCCTCACTGTGTGTCAAGTTATTTTAATGTATGAATAAGAGTTTGCTGAAGGTAGATTTGTTTTATTATTATAACTAAACTGGTGATTATTTTTTCAATTAATTCAAAACGTTAACAGACCTTATTACTGTAAAACTGTGAATATAGTAGAATTCTTCTTTTAATAGGCTCATTCATATCTACAAACTTAATTATAACCTCATGCTAACTACTCGGCGCTGTACCTGCTGTCAAGCCTGTGGAGAAGCAGCATTATGAATTATATCTCTGCTTTAGATGAGACAATATGTCTGACAGGTATAATTGTGGTGTTCAGTGAATGCTGCTACACAGTTGTCTAATGGCTTCAGGTCTGCTAACAAAGATTGTTGGTTCAGTCCAAGCAGGAGCGACACAGCTGAAATGCCACTGGCAATCGACCACCAGTCTAAACATTTGGGGAAAAGGGTCACCTCTGTGTCTTGAATAGTTACAGCACTTAACCCTGTAATTAGAATTGCTTTACAGAAGCAATGGCAAATGACTGTAATCTCTGTTAATGCAAGAAATATGTTATTAAATCACCATGAGCAAGTCAAATGCAATGAAAGATGGTGTGAACTAGCATATTGCTTCGACAATATTATTATTATACAACAAATATTTTAATTAGTGATATATATATA
>JAUMHE010000080.1:17371377-17383592 GCA_032359235.1 Enteromius mattozi | reverse complement strand
TTTTCTTTTTTAATAAATCTGCAAAAATGTCAACAATTCTGTGTTTTTCTGTCAGTATGGGGTGCTGTGTGTACATTGAGGGGGAAAAAAATGAACAAATGATTTTAGCAAATGGCTGCAAAATTTAAGGGGGTCTGAATACTTTCCGTATAATAAATATAAACAGTATACTGTATATTATGTAAGCAAAAACTTGCAAACATAAAATAAAAAATAAAAAAATTTAATAATATTAATTATTATGAGCAACAATTCTGAAAAACATATTTTAGCAGCTTAATATGTTTGTGAAAAATAAATTGTTTTAAACAAGTCGTGCAAAATACAGCTGTATTTAAATATGCAAAAATGGAAAAGTGATAATTAACAGCTATATATATATATATATATATATATATGTATAATGAATAGTAATATAATTAAAGTAATGTACATATTTTTAGTGAGTACTGCATAATCATTCATGTTGATATCTTCCTTTTGTGTACATTCACAGGATGCAATGGTTGTGATTCTGAAAAGTCTTTTCCCAGCATGCTTATTCAACATAGTGGGCTTTGGATCCAAGTTCAAAACGCTGTTTACCACCAGTCAGAGCTATGATGAGGTTAGTCACCCGCAGGGACCCGCACTCACTGCCCTCATTAGATCAGTAGCTACTGTCCACAGGATCAATGCTTCTGTGTTTCTGCTGGGATCCAGTGCAAAAGGTCTGGCTCTATATAATGAACGTCTAGTAGAGATTCATGCTGATTTGTGTACTGCAAAAATTAATTTCTTTCTCAGTATTTTTGTGTTATTTTCCAGCACAAACATCTGAATATGCCTAAATCAAAATATATTTACTTTGAAGATGATGATGATTACTTCATGTAGGAAAATTATGTGACTTCATTCTTAAAACTAGAGAAAAAATGCCAGTGGAATAAAAAAAAAAGAAATCAAAATGTGTTTATTTTTCTTAGTCTGTTGGCAGATGATTTTTTTTCAGCATAAAGTCCCCTAATTTTGTTATTTTGCTTTTGAAGTATGCTGAGATATTTGCACTAAAAGAGAAAAATATTAAGGAGTAAATCTTTTAACAGTTTTTTTTTTCTTTTAAGCATAATTGTAATTAAATTTAATGAGGTTTTGAAAATGTGAGATAAATTAGAATGCACAATGAAAAAACTAGATTATAAAACTAGATTATTTTAAATTCTAATATATATATATATATATATATATATATATATATACTGTAAAAATGTTTGCTGTTATTATGCAGCTGGATGCCAGTAAGTTACTGGGAACCAGAAATCCTCATTCAACTTTTTCTGTTTTTGTCTGATATTAGTTCCCAGAAATGCTTCCAGCTGCCAGTAATACTGTAATTTCTACAGGAATTTTTTTACAGTGTATATATATATAATTATAATGTGTGTGTATTATCTTTTTCTTACACATTTTTGCTTTTGTCTTGTTTTAAAGATGTTTAGATATATTGGATCTGTCAATAACAAGATAGAAATGCTGATTAACTGAATAATGTTTTTTTGTGTCACTATAGTTTGTTATAACAAATCTCATTTATTTCACAGGAGAGCTTGGCGTTGGCTTGTGAGCATGTGAAGAAGATCCGGGCTGACATGGGCGGCACAAACATACTGGCTCCTCTCAACTGGATCCTGCGGCAGCCCATGCAGAGAGGTCATCCTCGCCTGCTCTTCCTCCTGACCGATGGAGCCGTCAGTAACACAGGGAAAGTTATCGATTTGCTCCGCAGCCATGCCAGGTTCACCAGGTCAGAGTTTGCTCATTCACTTGTTCAAGCCTTTTCCAAAGCCGGTTACATTGCATTTAAGCTGTATGTTTATCAGTTCATGCATCCCTTCGAGTCGAACCATGACCTTGCGTTGCTCATGCCATGCTCTACAACTACTGTATAATGTGCTGTTGCATCTTAGCCTCCATCAAATATGATTGCACTGTGCAATTAAAAGGTTATGCTAATTTATAAATCGATTTCTATAAGCAGATTGTCGTTGTTTTATAATTTATAAGTGGATTTTTAGTTTGTAAAGTGTTCTTTAACTCAAGATCTTGTTCAGATTGTATTTATTTTTTAATAAACAGCACACATTGACTTATTCAACAAGGTCATGAAGCATTCGTTAATGAGATTGTAAGCCATCTCTGAGCCTGGCAGAATGTCTATTAAAATTAAAGCAAAGGAAATTTCAACCAAAAAGTAATAATCTTAAAAGTGGCTCATCAAACACATCACAGGTTTGACTGTACATGTTCTTACTAGAAATGTAAATATTGATTCAATTATAATACAATTATAGTAAACAGTGTTTATTAATATTCTATCGAAGTACTTCTATTTAGCTTTAACTCTTTCCCCGCCATTGATGAGATATCTCACCAAAGACAAGTTTTTACGGCAATCCCTGTTCTAGGTGTATTGAGGTAAGGAAAGCCCTAGCGCATGTCCGGAAAGAGTAACGGGACTTCCTGGGTTTACCAGCTCGATTGTCATAAACGGAAGAATCAGAAACAATATAGATCATATTATAGATCATATATGTAGATCATGCATGTAGATCGTGTTTTGAAGATTTTGAATCTGTTCGGGATGAAGTTAGGCTAGTCAGTGACGGAGATCCCTTCACAGATGCAAAAACATCTCTAGTTATGTCGTGGATAGATTTATAACCCGGCAATATAAATATGTGTGTGTGTGATCTATATATAAATAGAGTATGTGGGTATATATAGGTATATATGTAGTATGTAGCCTAAATGTGTGTGTGTGTAAACATATGTATATGCATGTTTGTGTGCATAAACGTGTGTGTGTGTGTGTCTGTTTGTTCTGTTTACTGAATACAATTTTAATAATTCATATAATTATTTACAGGTGAAAGAATATGATATCTGAATGTATTTTGCTTGAAACTGCACTACTTTGATAAAAATGCATTTTTCTCAGTTTTTTGTCCAAAATGTTGTATTTCTGATGAAACCTCCCTGCATTCAAGTGATGATAAAATATAAACACATAAAGATAGAATAAAAGATCTATTTTTTTGTTTGAAAGCAGAGGCTTGGTTCTTTATTTTGATATATAATATGTTTGTATATGCATAGCAGAAAATATTCTGAAGGCTGTCGTATTTAGGTTAAAATCATCAAAAATGCTGGCGGCGGCAACTTTAAAAAAAAAACGCTGGCGGGGAAAGAGTTGATTATTTTAATTAGTTTTGGTCATCGTTGTACTTAAACTTATTTTATTTCAGAATAAGTTACAATTTTGTATAAGTTTTGCATCTAATATTTATTTTTTCAGCTTTATTTCAATTTATGAAAGCAATTTTTACTAGTTACAAAAATTATGCACATATATATATATATATATATATAAAATACATTTATTTTAAAATAATAGTTCCCCAAAAATAAAGATTCTGTGTTGATCTAAACCTGTATGACCTGTAAGATATTTTTCTTTTAAGGAAATTGAGTGGAGTCCAATGTTGTTTGCACCCCAGAATATCTTCTTATGTGTGCAGAAAAATCAAATCACTCAGGAGTGAATGATGACAGAACAATCATATTCTGAGTGAGCTACAGTAACTCAGTTGAATATGCTCAACAGATAATATTGGTGCCTTTTATATGCAAACCAGCTTCACAAAATATGTTTTCATTTACATGGAAAAGAGCAGCTTGGACAGTCTTAAAAATATCCTGTTTCATTTTCCACATAAAAAAAGCCTTAAGGTTTTGAACGATTTGCTGATTAAATGACTCATAATTCAAATCTTTCATTTTTGGGTGAACTAATCCTTTAATATCGTAGGTTCAAGGATACAGAGCTGCAGAACTATTCAGGTAATAAGATCATAATCAGATCAGCACAGCCGCAAGCAACAGTAAATTGATGTCTCTCTGTCTAATCCTTTTAGATCCACACTAGCCATAACACGGCTGGGATTCGCAGGCTTTGTTTCCGCTCTCCGCTGCTTCCGAGAGGCTTCCATCTCCCACTTCCAGTCCATTTATCACCTGCCGAGACGTTCACCTCAGAGAAACACTTCTATTCTTCCCCGTCCTCCTAGAACGGAAGCTACAATAGCTTTCTTTCAAATGAATGGAGGAACCTGTGGGTTTTAAGAGTCGTTCCTGCAGTACAATAGACACACCACGGCTGGCAAGTGAAGCTGTGGTGTAATTTACTGCCTTAAACAGCACTTGTCCTTTACAGAAGATCCAGAGTAATCACAAATGTGTCTTACACTGTTTCTCTGCTGTGAGGACACAACTCGGCTTTCTTTGCTTGTTAGGGAAGAATGTTTCTCGGCAAACTGATCTGATTGCCCATCCACACTAATAATAAATGTGTTCCCTGTTTTCTCGAATTACAGCCTGCACTGAAGGTCACTCATCTTCAATTACTACTGTTTGCCTTCAGATACTGTGTATTAAAGCTCAAATCTAGAGATTGCAGGAATTTCAAATATAACTTTAGCTTCGTTCCAAAACCTAGACAGCCTACCTAGAAGGCATCGGGGGCGCTGTAGTAACACAGTGTATCTTCATACCTGAATTTATCAATAGTGGCGACATTTTACTGACGCTGTGGACATGGCAGAAGATTCAATGACATTCTGTTCCCAGAATGCTTCCAGAAGATCTCTGCAAACATTTACAGTCAAGATTTAAGAGAAATGTTTTATTTTGTATTTGTTTAATTCTTTACTGTAGTATCCAGTACTAGTATGCAGTATTTAATATTTCTTTTTAATTTGAATATATATTTGCTTATATATAGCTAATTATGAAGAAAAATCAGGGGGAAATTTTAAGAAAGATCTAAGAAATCTAAGAAAAATTGCACTGTTGTACCGAATTCTAGTACGTAGTATTTTGGTTTAATTGATGTGTATTCATTATATATTTATTAATGCATTGTTTATTATGAAAGAAATATGACTGTTATATATAAAATATTATTAATAAATACAATATTATTTATATAATTATATGTATTTTTATATATAATATATTTTTTATTATATGATGTATTTTTACATATTTATTCTAAATATTATTAATATTATTATTCATTTATTTTATATTGTGCTGTAATATTGTGTTGTTAGCTTAGGAACATCCTAAAGTGAAATTATTGGAATCAGTCCTCTTAAAGTTGGTTTGTTGGTCAATTGTTTTAGTAGAGACCAGTTTAGGCTGTAATTCTTGTAAGACTATTTGTGTGTAGTATGCAGTTTCAGTCTGTCTAGAACATTCCTAATCAGTCTGTTTCATTACGGATGCTTTCATAGAAGGCAGCTGCCTACGTAGGCAGCAGACGTGAAGTCAGCTCTCTAGGCTGTGTGACAGTGGGTTACACAACCTGTGTTATTTGCGGAAGAAAATGTGATGCCTATTATTCAGATAAGCAAAATGAATATGTTCCTTACTGGCCTTCTGATGACACGCTCACCCATCCCAGAATAATCACCCATCAGAAGTGCAGTTTCTTCATGATGTGATGCTTTTCTGATGTGTTCACAGACTCACCGCACCTATTGTGTCTGTGTGTGTGTTTGCATCATGGCAGGTGTTACACGTTCGGGATAGGCCAGGGTGCGTGCCGGAGGCTGGTTTTCGGACTGGCCGCTGTCTCCAGAGGCACAGCTGAGTTCCTGGCAGAAGGAGAACGACTGCAGCCCAAGGTCCTCATTTCCTCTGACATGTTTATCTTCCAGTGCAGCAGTCTGCTATTTTGAATGTCACCGCAAAGCAATTACAGCAGCCATGTAAATTATGGAGTGTCTAAATGTATTCGCAATTAACAATTGGTTTTGTTTAGTCAAACATCAGTTAAGATAATAGTCAAAGCTGACAGCACATGTTTTTTCCTTCTCTCATCTCAGAGTTTCCTTCTTTTATTTCTATAGACTGTGCTCTCTTGACTGAAGCACTAGATAGTGTTTGACCTGGCGCCTATTTGTGTCTTTGGCAGATGATTAAGTCTCTGAAGAAGTCCATGACTTCAGTGCTGACTGACATCTCCATTGAGTGGCTGTATCCAGAGACAAAGGAGATCCTGCTCTCTCCGGTCGGAGCCACCTGTCTGTTCCCTGGTGACCGGCTGATCGGATACAGTGTGGTCTGTGACACCTCCAGATATCACTCCAACCCCGAATCAGTAAGCCATCACTCCATCTGCAGTCATTATACTATTGCTTTATATTATTTACATACAATAATATTAATTTTGAGAATTATATAACTATTAGTAGTAGTGGTGGTAGTAGTGTTATACTGTAATAGCATTAATATTATTTAGATAATGTTATTTTAAAATATACTGTATTTTGTTGATTCTACTACTACTAGTTGTCACGAAGGAGACGGTGAGGCGTGCGGATCCAAATGCAGACATTTATTAAACAAACTCACAGTACAAGCAAGCAGGGTCTTGGAACAGCGAACGGGAACATAAGAGGCATAATAGAATAATCCAATGTGCGTGGCTGTGGTCAGGCGATCGGCGAACTTAATCCAGAAGGGCAGAGACAAGAGCGAGAGTCCGGGGCAGGCAGGGTCGAGAACTGGGAACAGAACGAGGGAAACACTAGGAACATGGAAGGCTTCACAGAGGGGGGAAAACACAGGGTACTCAATGATCAGCGATACTGAAATGTCAAATGGGTGCTTAAGTACAGCAGAGCACAAGACAAGGGGGCGGAGGAACGAATGGGTAACTATGACAACAAATGAGCTGGGAGGAGACAAGAGTTCATAATAAGAGTCCCGAACACAGCATGGAGAGATAGACAAACGGTGAGACATAGTCCGGGCTGGAACGCCCTCTGGAGGCTTCCGAGGGCAACTCCAGTGTAGCTCGTTACACTAGTAATGTGTCATTATTTATAAATCTATTTTTATACATTTATTAATTAGTAGTTATGTAATTATAATACTATTTTATACTACTATTTATATTAACAACAATAAAAATAATAATTAATAATATTACTATGATAGTTACTGTTTTCAAATGTACTGTATTTTAATATTATATCTAATATACACTTATTATTCAGATAATATCATTATTAATTGAAATATAAATATAATGATACAATGATTGTATTACAATGTATTAATTATTAGTTATGAATATTAACTTTGTTGTTGTATTATTAATATTATTTAGATAGATAATATTGCTATTATTTGAAAATATGCAGTATGTTCATATAATATCAAATAAAAACAACAATGATTAATCTGGAATTATTATACTATATTTTTATACTACTACTATTAATAATAATAATAATAATAATAATTATTATTATATTATAAATTTCACAAATTATTATTTACATAATGTTATTATTATTTGAAAATATATTGTATTTTGATGTATTAATACAATGTCAAATATATACTAAAATACAACAATGCTTAATCTGTAATCATTATACTGTTTTTACACTAAAAAGGATTATACTGTTTTTACACTACTACTATTTTTAATAATAGCAATAAAAATAATAGTTATTATTATTATAGAATTATTAAGATTAATAATTGTATTTACATTTATTATTTGAAAATACTACATTTTGATATATTGCAATATCACATATGAATTTTGAATAATGATAGTATAATGATAAGTAATATGTTTTTTAGTATATTATTTTTGTTAATGACAATATATATTTTAGAGCAAAACTAAAAGCTTTCATTCATCTTTTCTCTGCTGTAACAGGACAAACGGAGGCGCTACAGCATGATGCGTTCCAACGAGTCGGCCAGTTCAGTGTTCTATCACTCTCAAGAGGAGGATGCAGGGAAGGTTACCTCTGACGGTCAGGGGCCGCACAGGGACAATCAAGTCGGCTTGCTGTTTGACGGTTGCCAGGAGACCATGTCTGAGAGCAGTCCAATCACTACAGAGCAAGACATTATGGGTAAAGTACAGCTCTATACAGAGTAAATGTGTATTTAAAAAAGCAGTCCATCCTTTTCTTTGTGAACTATTTCTGATGTCTCCTGACGACAGAGACGATTCTTCATGAAGACAAGCGGTCCAAGCTTCTTTTCTTTTCTTTTTTTTGAACATAGGATCTGACATAGCCACCTCTCCGCGAAGACGTGCTTACAGCACCAATCAGATTGTAGATTACAACCCCGTGAAGAAGGCCTACACCCCCAGTGACCCCAGCTCAGTGGTGGGCAAAAACCCTCTTAGAAGAGCAAAAGTCCAGGAACTCATTGGACAGACACATCCTGACCACGGAGCTCAGTGGAAAATGGACTACCAGGTTGGTAAACGCTAAACCATGAGGCTCAAAGTGTGCAACACAAGTATATGAAAGCAGAAGTTGTTTTGTGTATCACTGCATTGCAAAATGTGTCTGAAAATTGTCTATAGCCATCAGCATTGGAGAACCTACTGTGAGCTTCAGACTGTGTTAAAATTTGAACATAGTATAGCACACTACAAGCTACAAACAAAAAGTAACTAAGTACATTGGAGCTACTTCGATTACTTAAATTATACTGTATATATTGTAATTTCAGAGCCGATATGTTTAGTATAGGGTTTTGTAGTGGACACTTAATTAGGGTGACGTATCAAAATTACCAAAATACCTTTACATAACTCATTAATGAATCAGTTAATTACAATGACTCTTCCAAACAAACAATTTGGCTGAAATGAATCAAGACTTTCCTGAGCTACATATGGAGTAGGACCTTTGAAGTTGAAGTGATTCACTGGAATGAATCAGATTTCCCAACATTACATGCAAAATAAAAGTGATAGAACTATTTAAGATGAACAGAATCATTTAAATAAATCAGTTTTTCCAAAGCGACATATAGTACACTCTCAGAAATAAAGGTACAAAAGCTGTCACTGGGGTGGTACCTTTTCAAAAGGTACATGTTTTTACCTAAAGGATTTATTTTAGTACTTTAAAGGTACATATTAGTATTTATCTGTACATATTTGAACCTAATAGGTATAAAAAAAGTGTACCTTTTGAAAAGGTACTGCCCCAGTGACAGCTTTTGTACCATTATTTCTGAGAGTGTATGAAAGCAAGAAAACTTTTTAGAAAGAACTGATTCACTAGAATGAATCAGATTTTCTAACGCTACATACAGTATGAAAGAGAAAGAACCATTTAGGATGAACTGATTCACTAGAATGAATCAGATTTTCTAACGTTACATACAGTATGAAAGAGAAAGAACCATTTAGGATGAACTGATTCACTAGAATGAATCAGATTTTCCCACACTATGGATGAACCAGTTCACTAAAATGACTCAGATTTCCCAGTACCATATGAGAGAACTGTTCAAAATTCACTAGATTCACTAGAATATAAATATTTAATATTACTAGAATATTTGTATCTCAATAAAAAAGAGAGAGAATCATTTAGAACGAAGCACTATAATGAATTATTTCCCCAAAACCACATACAAGATAGAAACCTTGCAGAATAGACTTATTTACAAGAATGATGATTCATAAGCATAATGTGTCTTTTTTTATGAATGAAAATATCTTACAATACATATCCCGAGTAAGCAATAAACATCATAACTTGGAAATAATCAGTAAACATTAGTGTCTGTAATCCCCTTTGTGTGCATGTGTGTTGACACAAAGCAGACGGCTTCTATTTAGGAAGTAGTTGTTTTCTTTTAGAAGAGATGTCTGTAGGCAGCCTTTACCGTGCCATCTGCTATAGCCCAAGCATCTGCTACGATATGAAAAGAGCTGCATGGATTCATCTGTTTGTTCCAAAGGGTTATTTGAACTCATTTCTGAGCTCTGTGATGAGAATGTAATTCAATCTTCTTACCGCCACATCCACATAAATAGAGTTTAGATCGCACAGCCAGAGGAAGATGAATTACAGTTCCCTGGACGATTAGGCAATGAAAGAATGTGCATAAAGGAAATATGTTTTCAACTGAAATAAAAATTCACCTTTGGAGTCCAATGGGAGGAAAAAAAAAATGTGGCGGCCGTCACAGAAGACGTGACAGTGTTTGAACGGGCCCGAAATAATGAGGCCAAAAATATCCCAGACCTAGAGACAAATTAGGATGTAATCAAGACCACAACGGAGAGGTGTGATTCCTTTGTGACTGATACCGATGACCATACTCATTTCATGCATGACAGCTGAGCTGAATGACCGAGGAAAACCCTCTCCATTCACAACAGGCCTCCAGAGGAGACTTAAGGATGCTTGTATTCTTATTGTATGGCAGCTTTCCTAATAGACTACAATGCATTTCTAGCTGTTCAGTAATTCTAACTATTTAGTGTAGTTTTGGTGGCCAGCCTGTAATATTTTTGTCAGGTTACTTACAATGTGCTTGAGTTATAAAATGAAAAATGCTATATGAGTTTATTCAAACCAATAATAGTTCTATAGTTCTGGTATTGGAATCATCTGATATTTATTATTTAAATTGTTTAAATTATTTTAAGTTATATAAACAGTTTGTATAAACAAAACATTATTTTTTTAAAAAGGTAATAAATACTTTTTTCCCATGTTGTTATTAGTATTACATTATATTCTGATCTACATTTAAAACATATTTAAATATTAAATTACATTATTTAAATTATATATATATACTGTATATATATATATATATATATATATATATATTTGATTAAAAACATATAAACAACTAAATATGTACTAGAATATTAACATATTAAAATGATATAAACATTAGAATATTTAATTAAATATTATAAATATTAGATATACTTTAGTTCCATCACATTTTTATCAGGTTACCTAAAAATGTGCTTCATGTGAAACTTGAGAGTTAAACTGGTCTTCAGAATATAATAAATAACAAAAATATTACTATTTAGTGTCCAATTACTAAAACTGGACATATTTACATAATTATCAAAATATATCTATCAAAAATATATATTATTTAAATATCATTTAATAAGATTTTTTAAAAGTAGTTTTTGAGTAATTGCTTATTACTCAGCATGCTGGCTGACAAAATAATACATCCTGTGTTTACCACTCCTATTTTATGACATTGTTTCTCAAATTCAATGAGTTTAGTGATATTGCTGACACCCTGCCAAGAGACATATTGAACATCCAGACACTTGCGTTCGTTGTCCACGGCACAATTAGTTCTGACAACTGTGACAAAACCCTTGATGGCCACAATAAAATTTCCAATGTCACGCTCTTTGAAAGGAGAGAAGATATCAATAGTCCAGACGACACTCAGCACTGCAAGCAATTGCCCGTGGAAATCTTATCAAAAAGGGACTGAGAAATATTACAGATTAGCTACGGCAATAACAAGATTTCCCCTCAATGCATGCAATAATGACTTTAATGGTCCTTATTAGCTCTTCAGCAGGCATCAATTTTTCATGAACCAAATTGCCATTAGACCCAAGTGAACAGAGAGCCATGGCTGCAGAAGCTGGCTTGGTTACGCCGACTCAAGAAATCATGTTGTGTGTGTTCATAAACTCCCTCTACATGAGGTGGAATAAATTAGTTTTCCATTTATGCTGCCTTCATGCTGGAAAGTACAATAGAAAACCACACAGAAACACATTCAGACTTGTTAGCATTAACTCCATTACTGTGGCCTTGTGATCTTACTTTACAAGCAATACACATTTTTAGCTGTCCTAATGCCATGTCCATACATTGATAAGTAAAAGATTTTGTCAGGTGCTTCATACTGTACTTATGAGTTAAACTGTCAATAAATTCTATATTATATTAAATATTATTAATTTGTACTTTTTAATATTTTATTTTTTATATTTCATATATAGTTTTTTTTATTAGTGTAATTATTTTTCAATATATTTTTTTATAATGTTTAAAAATATTTACTAGTAAAAAGTTTGGAATATTTTTTTTTCCTGAAGAATCATGTGACACAATAGACTGATGTAATGTTTGTTTTTTTAATATACTGCATTTTAAAATATATTAAAATAGTAAATAGTAATTGTAGTAATATTTCAAAAAAGCTTTACTGTGTTGTTCATTAAATAAATGCAACCTTGACTTCTATTAAAAACATAAAAAAATCTTAATTATTCCAATATTATAGTATTATATATATATATATATATATATATATATATATATATATATTTA
>JAUMHE010000080.1:17341688-17359944 GCA_032359235.1 Enteromius mattozi | reverse complement strand
TGATTAATCATTTGACAGCACAAATATATATATATATATATATATATATATATATATATATATATATATATTAGAGCTGTTAATCAATACAAAAAATATATAATTTCACATTCAATCTTTAAATCACCATAACGTAGATACAACATAAAGACAGTACATTTTTAGTTTTTATTTAATGGCATATTTTTTTATGACTGAAGGCGAGTATAAACCTATTATAATAAATATCATATTTAGCTAGCCGTGCCCAGCAAGAAATATACAGCAACTGAATAAATTATTGATTTCCTCTTTTTTTCTTTTGTTTTTTGATTAACAAATATTACAGCAACTGGGTTATTACACTGTTTGGCTCCTATTACTTTAAGATAGATATTGTATATGTGTGTATATTATTAATTAGTATAATACAATTTATATTATTTATATACATGGATTATCCTTTACCTGGACAATTTGTAAGAAACATTACATTAAGATATATAAATGTGTGTGTGTATATAATACATATATATATATATATATATATGCACAATTTTTTTTCTCATTGTGGAAGTAAATTAGTTTCATGTTGGCTACAAAAGGTCAGCATAACGAAATGCTTGATAAACTTTAACTGGTAGTGACGTCATTGTTTGTATTGCATCAACCCCCCTCGTAATCTAAAAACAGCCTGTCGATACTCGCCCCGCACAAAGCCAGTCTTCTTTACATACAGTGAGTAATAGATCTGTTGACATTTAACAAGCACTGATCAATATCTCATGATCGCTAAGTCTGGTTAAATGAGATGTACTATTTGAGTAGACTATATGGGTCGTGGCAATTACTCAAAGTAAATGGTGATGAGGCGTAACGAAATCAGCGGGGCGTATATTTAAGGCTAATGTAATTGACGATGCCTAAAGACCTTAAATGGCTCATTCAAGTTCTGTCTCTGAGCTTGTTTATATGTTTAAGCACTGATTAAGTAGACATTATGGTTTCCACTTCCTGTTGCAGGTGTCATTGCAGCTGTCATGTGGGGCGTTCATGTTGGACAGTGCCTTGTGTGACGCCATCAACGTTCCCATGGACAAGCTGAAGTGGACGTCGCCCTTCACCAGCCACAGAATCAGCCTTACTCACCTGTCCCACTCCGGCTCTCGGCGCTCCGAAAGTCTGGAGGTCCACCGCGGTTCCTCGCCTCCTCCAAAAGACTCAGACTTGAACTCCGAATGCGAGGAGCTGGTGTCCCGCACGTCTTCATCCTCATTCCAGGCCCGAAGCCCTCGGATGGAGGGCGAGCCGTCGCTGTTGAGTGGCTTCTCATCGATGTCGACCGAAGCCCCGCCATCGCCTATCAACTCTTTGTACGACAGCGGACGGGGGTCAGAGTCCGAAATCGCTGAGACGCCCCTGCCAGGTTCTCCAGGGGGCCTGCAAAGGGTCGTGCAAGACCCCGAGGGGATGGTGTGGGCGACCGCAGTTGCTCTGGCCTGGCTGGAACACAGTTCAGCCAGTTATTTCATAGAGTGGGAGCTGATCGCCGCCAAGGCCAGCATGTGGCTAGATGAACAGATCATCCCGGAGGGCCGAGACCTGGCGTCAGTCAAAGCCGTGGCCAATCAGCTCTTCATCATCCTCAGACACTGGGACGAGAACCTGCAGCTCAACATGCTCTGCTACAACCCCAACAGCGTCTGAGGCCTGATAGGGCAGGGACGAAACGTCAAACTATGCGAAACGAAGAGTTGTTTTGTTTATTCTGTGGGTTTCGTTTTAGTTTTATTAATAGAAATCGCACCGGTACTTCATCCGCTCGAAGGCCAGAAACATACTCTGCACAGGTACGTACACGCTAATGTATTACAAGCTTACTTTTGTATATATGTAACTTGTTTTCTTTCATTACTGTAGCAGAAACAAATCTGTAAAAGACTGTACCTGTCTCCTTTTAGAAAATATTACAGGAAGTTTAAAAATGACTTAAAGGTTTGAGGAAAGTTGTAGTTATAAGTAGTGCTGTCGAATAATTAATCATGATTAATCGCATTCAAAATAAAAGTTTTTGTTCACATAATATATGTGTGTATTTTGTGTATATTTATTATGTATATATAAATACACACACATACAGTGTATATTTTGAAAATATTTACATGTATTTACATGTCTATATTTATATTCATATAATTTATATTCTAAATACATTTAAAATAATATATAAATAAATATGTATAATATATAAATAAAATAATAATATTAATAAAATAACATATACGTTTATCTGAACTATATACATGCATGCGTGTATTTATATATACATAAATATACACAGTACACACATATATATATATATATACATAAAATGTAAACAAAAACTTTTATTTTGGATGCAATTAAATGCGATTAATTGTTTGACAGCACTAGTTATAAGAAATAGATGCAATGCAGTGTTATTTTAGTATTATTTCTATACAGTATTAAAATATTATAAATGATTTTATGCCTGTTAATTAGTTTAATTCATTAAAATTTTAGTAATTTTTGTGTTTGTTTTTTTTAGGTTTAATGTTTGAAATGTTTTTAGTTTTAGTTAACGATAATATCCCTGTTGCGAGCAAGAAACAGTCACACTTTGTGTGATAAAATGCACAATTACAAGATATTAATTCGAAGTTGCAATATTAATTCGATTAAAATGATCAGGTATTGTTTCATTTACGAAAAATAAAAATAAGTCAAAATTGTAAAATAAAATAGTGCAATTACAAGAGATAAAGTCACAGTTCTTTTTATTATTTTTTGCATTCTGAGGTGGAAACATGCTGGAGGACAAACTTCAGTAATTGAGGGGAAATATTGTTTTATTGTTTACTGTTTGTGCCATTAATTCAATAACTCTTTTATTCATTTGGAAGTAACTAGGAAGTAATGGGGTAAATTGTAGCAACATTGACAATGTACCTCGCACTTGTTGAATTCTGAATCGACACATTTGAAAACTGTGAAATCGAGTTAGCATGCTGTAGCTAGAAGTGTTTGCGTTCACATATTTGCGTAGAGTATATTCCGGGCCAAACACCACCCAAAAAATGTGCATGTCTTTGCAAGATTGTTCATACTTTTTATCTTGTCTCTGAAATAATGAAGTGCATATGGTTTATTAAACTGTCTGGTTGCTGCTTTGAAAGATTTTGTACCATAAACATTAATCGTACGAAGCCTTATAGTGACTTGTTGATTAGTGGTCGACTGCTACTGTATATGTGGCATTTCAGGCTGTTTTAGCTGTCAGAGGATCCAGTGATGCAGATACATGTATAACATCATGCAATGCACATTCGTTTGCCTTTACGATCGTTTAAGATGTCAAATCGCCGCTGGGACGACACTTTCAATTGCTGTAAGTGCTCTCCAGTCTTAAGTGCCTAACCCTGCAGAACTTTCTGGACTGTTGATATGAATGTTGTACTGTTACTGTACTACAATGCGTAATTGATTATTGTTTTATTTTGCTGATTATATTCATTGCTGTGTATGTATTATTATAGTACTTTCTTGATGTCAGTTTAAAGATTTTACAGAAAAATTCATCTGTAAATATATGTTTAAAAAAAGTAGCCTAAAATACAGAAGCTAGTGTATCTCGGTATATCGCACTGGTTTATTTTATTATCATACGTATTACTCCTCAGGTATTGCTCTTGAGTACTGTTGTCTTAAGTAGATAAATGAGTGGTTTGTGGAAAGATCTTTCATCTCAAGGTTCTTTTCAGATCCAACCTCTCTTATGCTCTTGTGACGGTGGCAGCTGGTTTGTGAAAAGTGCATTACGTCAGTCAGTTGTACTTTGTACTTAAGTGTTGAATTCTCTTCAAGTCATGTGTACTTGCTAGTGCAATGCTGGACTGTGTAACTGCATGTAATAAAGTAAACTGGATGACAAATTGGGTCTCTTTATTTCCACTACATAATATATAGTCTCCATTCACTCTGACTGTGATATGCACCTGCAAAACTACTGGATTTCATGCAGTTTCGATGTGAACTGATTGAGATGTCAATAATAGTGACTGGATTTTATGCAAATATGCAGTATGTAATGACAATGCAATCCAGTCTACCTAGCAGCTTCCATTAATTTAAAGGAATAAGTCAGAAAATTACTATTCTGTCATCATTCGTTCACACTCATGATGTTCTAAACAACATTTAACTAAAACTTAATCCATCAAAAAATGTTAGGCTACTTATAAAGAAAAACATAAACTAAATCTATTTTATTTCAGCTAGTTGCCAATTCTCATTAAAAAAAATAAATAATTTTTTTATTTTTATTTTAACAAGGCTTATTTAAACTGTCAACAAGGCAAAGTTTCTCAATTCATTTAGTTCAATTTAATAATAATACAACTAAAACTATTAATAAAAAAAAATGTAAAATTTTCATCAAATTAAATGGAAAATAAAACAATAAAACTAATTCAGTTATTAAAAAATATTAAAATATTAATAAAAGCTATAATATATCTCAATGATATTAAAATAACACTGGTTATTTTAAGAAATTCTGCAACCAAATGGTTCCATTGATGTCCATAAACAAAAATGGGTCAAAAACCCCCCAAAGCTGTTTGGTTATCCACATTTTTATAGATAGACAGAAACGACATGAAGGTGAGAGAAATATTTAAAATTCATCTTAATATTTTAACTTTCTTAGACTGCCAGTTCTGACAAATGCAGGTTGTGGAGCTGCATTCTAGAGATTTTTTCCCCTTTTTTGTGGTGCCTTTAACCTCACCAAAGGCAATACTTTTTGCAGCCAGTAGATGTTGCACCACACTTTCAAAATCAAGAAAGCAAGGGTGCTGTTTTTGTCAGATTGCCGCATTTACAAACCGTACGACAGCTTGTTTCTGCTCTGTTCTCTCTCTTTCTCTCAGTAACACTTTGTATAGTTTAATCCTATTAGTCAGGCATTCATCAGGGAATTACACTGCAACTATAGCTGTCATCATGTTTGTGCAACTCAAAACAATGAAATCTAGTGTCTCTTTGTTACTTGTGAAATCTCTCTCTTTTATGAGTCATGTCTGTCCTGCAGTGTTTGCCACCGTTTAATTATATCAGTTACCACTCAGCGCAGTAAAAATGGCTTCAGGCATAAAATCAGTATCAAAGAGAGGATTGTAATAGCTTGCTGATCATGCAAAAAGTGAGAGAGGGCTGTAGTTAGGGTTGGGAACCATATTTTTTCCCCAATCTTTTATTTAAAAAACAACAGAACCAAATGTTTTTCATGACATTTGATTACACTAATGGTTCTTGGATGTTTAGCATCACAATTATCTGTGTTAAAAAATGAAAATTTTGTCAGGACCACTGTCATCAAAATGATTGACCTGTAGCATATAGTTTGGTTTGGCGGTATGGTTCTGTTCTGGGCAAAATCTCCCAGCCTATCCATGCAGCCTGTCATGAATGAGCAGGGAGAACCGCAATAATAACCCCCTTACAGAACAGAACAAAGCAGATATCATGAATGTACTTAATAATCAGTGTAACACATTATTGAAGAAAAAAGGAGTCTGAAACAGTGAGGAATATCAGAAAGCCAAGTCCTGACTGTGGCGAAAGGAGGAGCTGGGGATGGAGGAGGGTAATTTGATCCTGAGCAAGCAAAAAAAAAAAAAAAAAGTGCTGAATAATAGATAAGCTTATAGAAATACAGTGATAGGTGTTGTATTACTGTAGGTGGATGTGATCACTTGAGAGTCAGCCAATGCCAGGGTTGCCAGATTTTTACAACAAAACCCACCCAAACTCGAAACTAGCCCAATCACACCCCCTGGTAAAAATTCCAGGATTCCAGGGGGTTAAAAAAATATTTTTGGTTGTGTTCCCCAAGTAAACTTTGCATTCGAGGGGCTGAATATCACATTATTGGCGCCGCTTTAACCCACGGACATGAAAAACAAACCATGCCAACAGTGTTGACTCGTGTGACCTGCCATAATTAAAGCTATATGCCTAATTTCTGTCATTAATTACACGCCCTCATGTTGTTCTGAACCCATCAGACCTTCAGTCATCTTCGGAGCACAAATTTAGATTTTTTTTTTTGGATGAAATCCAAGAGGTTTCTGACCCTGTATAGACAGCAACACAACTGATATGTGGTAAGGACAATGTTAAACAGTTCACGTGCAACGTGACATCAGTGGTTCAAGCATAACTTTACAAAGCTGCAAGAATACATTTTGTCTGCAAAAAAAAAACAAAAAAACAGACTACCTCAAAAATAAATACGAAGAGTTTTTGAATAAAGTCTTTACATCAGTTTTTTCTGCACATTTCTGGGTCTGGGAACATTTCAGTTGCTGTCTATGAAGGGTCAGAAAGCTCTTAATTTATTGTATAAATATCTTAATTTGTATTCCAAAGATGGGCGAAGATCTAACGGATTTAGAACAACATGAGGGTGAGTAATTAATGACAGACTTTTCACTTTTGGATGAGCTATCCCTTTAAATGAAAACTGCCCATTTAAGCAAATACCTTAAATCAAAAGTAGCCAAAATGTTTCACTCCATCTTGGATCACAAACACAGAAAGTCAGCTGGTCAACAGTCTCTCTTTTGCAGCTCAATATGCTTTAAACTACTTTTTAAGTATCAGTCTGGTAGGAGGATTTGACTGATTTGAATGTTACATATTAGGTAATAGCACACCATTATAAATAAAAGAAAAAGAATGTGGTATGGTGTTAATCATTGAAAGAAAACAACAGAACTAAAATTCTATTAATTGCACAGCTCTAGTAATTAAATCATCTTTGAGAGCAGGGACTCCCTGGTGCTTGTGTACTTTGAGTATACAGATGACTGCCACTGAATGTATAATCAATTAAACCTACGGTAAGATTCTTCAGTCCAGAATTTGAAGTTTTCCAGCAAAGTTGTGATTATGTTGATCATTCAGGGGCCTTATTTTTGATACATGAGTTTCTAGATCAGTTATTTTCCAAAAAGAACTGTCAATGAAATGATTAAGGAAACAGAAGTTTCCTCCAGGTTGCTCATAAACTTCCCTTAAAAATTAGCGAGTTAATTCTACTTTGTGTTTTTTCCCTTTTTCTCCATATTTCTCCCTCTACTGAACCTGCTGCATCATGTTATGAGACCTGTAGTTGGTTGTGCGTGACGACTGAGGAAATTTAATTATGCTAATGTCTGTAGACTATTAAAGCAAACATGCTAATGGAAACCCATTATGACTGTAAATGCATGGCTGAGAGAAAACAGTAATCACTGTAAGAATCAAACAGCCACTGACCACAAAGAATTACACATTGACATCTCATTTCTCATAGTTCCATGAGTGACAATTGTTGAGCTGTTAAATGAGTGTGTTTTTTGAGGAATGTCTCTGATGTTTGATTTTTTCGAATCTGAGCAGAGTTTGAAACATTATTAAGATTTCTTCTTTAAAAATGTAGATGAGTTGTATTTGAAGAAGTGTAGAATTGCATTTTTGCTCACCAACGGATTCTCTGCAGTGAATGGGTGTCGTCGGAATAAGAGTCCGAACAGCTGATAAAAACATTCCAATGTTTATTTAGGACTATTTTGGATTATAAACTAAGTTTGATCTGTGCATATTTCTCCACTGATTCAGTTGAGAAGACTTATCCACTAAAAAAGGCAATATGGACTTTTGGAAGTAAAGTTTTGACATTAAAAAATATTAAATAAATTGTCGATTTGTTATTTATAAGCCTGCAGCTTTTCACAAGATGTTAATTGATGAATTGGAGCAGTGTGGATTGCTTGTGGATTATTGTGATGTTTATATCAGCAGTTTGGACTCTCATTGTGACGGCACCCATTCAGATCCATTGGGTGAGCAACTGATGTAATGCTAAATTTCTCCAACTCGGTTCTCAACTTATCTACATCTTGGATTCCCTGAAGGTGAGTCAAATTATTGAGTTTCTTCAATTGTATAGATGAATTATTGAAGTACATTTTACAAGAAAATACAATTTCGGTACTTCAAAATGTGTGAAAAAAGTGAAAATTGTTTTAAAGGAAATCCTACACGGAACTCGTTAGCATACAGGAGGTTTGGTTTACTGTTCAGAATACCGCATTCATCAAACATTCATCAGCTGTGCATTATCATCATCAATAAACCACTAATCCCAGGAAGTAGGAGTATGTCACTGTCAGGAACTTTTGAAGTGTTATACTGATAGTCCCACTTGTATTACCCAACACTTTCACATGAGCAGCTACAGAGCTGACGGAGTCACCCTTGTGCTTCATTACAGATATTCTTCTCTTATGTAAAGCCTCTTATTTAGAAAGGGTTCATTGTGTGGAATGGGCGCGCTCAGCTTGACTTCTTTCACACTTTTGCACACACAGTTTTTAATCAGCGGCGAGGTGTTATTTGATGTTTTGGTAATGATTGCCGAGCATAAGGGGCAAAGATAAAAGTGGAATAATGACAGGTCTGTCGTTAGCACATAAGAAATTAGAGACAGTACGTTTTTACACTGCACAAAAACAAGAGATATTTTATGTCGTTTGAGCTTGTTTCTATGGCAACTATAAGCATTGTTAAGCAGGCCTTAAGTAACATACTTGACATAAGAAAAAAAAAGAAGAAAAAAAGTCATAGTGGTGCATCACTGGTTGCCACGCCCACCTCGGGACTCGGCCGTGAAGCCAGGGCTGAAAGCGGTCTCATATGAAGCAGCCCCAATGGCGTGACTGCCGCTGCCGCTGCCATATGCCCCAGGAGCCTCTGAAAATATTTCAGTGTGACTGCCGTCCTGCCATTGAACGTTCAGTTCAACACAGACTGAGCACGTTCCTGCGTGAGGCGTGCTGTTTGTTCCACCGAATCCAAACTCCACACAGAGAAAAGAGATCCTCTGTGTTGGACAGAGTTTGCTCTTCTCCCAGTTGACCTGAAGACCCAACAGGCTGAGGTGTTGTAAAACCAGATCCCTGTGTTCGCACAACCGAGCCTGAGACTAACTAGTATGAGCCAGTCGTCTAGGTAGTTGAGAATGTGAATACCCTGTTCTCTCAGTGGAGCCAGTGCAGCCTCCGCAAGTTCGGGAAATACGCGGGGTAGCAGGGAAAGCCTGAAGGGTTAGACTTTGTACTGATATGCTCGACGTGAAACGGACGCCGCTGAATTTGGGGGACGCCGGGCAAACTGAATCATATAGCCGAGTCGAATGGTCCGGAGAAGCCAACGAGACAGACTGGGATGCTTCATCCAAGCTTCCAGAGACCGAACTAGCGGCACCAATGCGACCACTGATGTGCCTGTGGTGGGGCAGCGAGGGGGAATGCAGGAACCTGGCTCAGGCGTCTCGTAGCCAGTCCGAAGTGGGGTCTGAGTGTGTGCAACTCTTACCTGCGTTCTGGCAGAAGTGAGGTGGGTAGTACGTTGGTTCGTCCTCCCAGTCTTCCCACTGCTGCCTGTGAAGAGAGGAGAGTGAGACGAAACTGGCCCATCCACAACCCCTCGTCCCCTCTAAGAACCCAGAGACAGAAGAAGCCGCTTGTGTGTTGAGATTTTGGGTGACACTGACAGTAAGGCCACTGCGCTGCCTAGATGGAGGCTGCTGTGTTGGCTGCACGGGAGCGGGGGTGGCGGCAGGGATGCGCCCTACGCGACAAGCTGACTGAGGCGCTGCCATCGGTGGCCGGGTGTTGGGAGCAGCTGCACACCGAGGCAGAATGTGTTTAATGGCCTCAGTCTGCTTCTGAGCAGCAGAGAACTCCTGGGCAAAGTTCTCCACTGCGTTGCCGGTCTGGGACACAAGAGTGTTCAAGAAGAGTGTCTTGTCTGTCTCACTCATGTCAACCAGACACAGCCACAGATGGCGCTCCTGGACCACCATGGTGGACATCGCACAACACAGAGGCCGCGCCATAACCATCGCCGCTCGAAGCGTGAGGTCCGTGGCGGTACAGAGTTCACAGAGAACTTCCAGGTCATGACCACCCTTGTGCAGATCCTTCAGTGCCTTGGCCTGATGGACTTGCAACAACGTTGTAGCGTGTACTGCAGATGCAGCTTCTCCACAGGCCGTATAAGCACTGCCGATCAGAGTGTGCTGATGGCCGCTTGCACACAACAGGGGGGGTAGTGCAACCTGATGTGGCAATCCACTTGACACAGGAAACCACCACCGCTGATGAGGCCGTACACCAGCCACTTGATTCCTCAAAGTAGGAAAGGGAGCAGAACATCTGAAATGCTCGGCTCCGAAGCGAAAGGCTGAATATGCGTTGCACCAGCTGCTCATTTATACTCACGCTGTGATCAGCTGCAGCTGGATGCAGTCAGCGCATGCCAATGTTAATTGGCTTGTTTTAATACACTTGAAGTGGATGGTCTCTTGAAGCGAGATCCCAATTTCGTCGATCATATTCGACGTGACTCGGAGTGACCAACTGAAAGGGAAACATAGTTATTTCAAATAAAAAACATTAAATTCAAACAAAATTTGAAATGCAATGCAGGGAATTCAGGGAATTTCAGTTTACCTGTTAGAGACAGGTTTACCATTTAACAGGTTTTTACCGTACCATTTTCACAGTTTTTTACCATTAAAATCACGGTCATTTTTTACAGTGTATATATTTATATTTTTAACGGTTTTATATTTCAACTAATGAAAATATTTTTAGAACTTTTAGTTTTAGTCAGCAATGATAACCCTACATGATAACAATAGCCTATTAAAGGAAACTTACTGTAACTTTGTTAATGAAAAGAAAATCATAAAGCTGATCTTGCTGTGCTTAAATATGAGACCTTCTGAACAAATTGTCGTATTTAAGCACAGCAAGGTCAAGCTAAGTTCGTTATGGTTTTCTTCTCATTGACAAAGTTACAGTAAGTTTCTTTCAATAGGCTGCTGTTTCCTACAAGGGTCAGTCAAAGTGAACTGAGACGGATCACTTTGAAAAACCATAACTGATTATGGACAGTATTTTGGGCACCGCTGTCATGGCTGACGATAAAATCAACGGCTGATGAGTTGTGACCTACTTCACTGACATTAGCGCCGCCTCCTCATCTCAAGCGATCAAACATAAGTCTTCTTATCTTCCATACATTGCCATGAAGCATTAGTTAATTCAAAATTGAATTAATTAAACTGCTAATAGCAGCTCATCAGCCATCTTGGTCCTTAAATTGCAGCTGATTTGTGCTTTCCAATGACTGATGACGTCACTGAAACGTTTGGTTTTTCCAAAAACATGGCACTATTAAATGTCATCAGTCCTATTAGGTGAAGCTCAATTAGTGGAAATTCTCCCAGCGGGTTCCTCAGCATGACAATACAAGTAATCTCAAAGCAGCTTTCGTTTTGGACCCTTGTGTTCGTCTGGGGATCAGAGAAAAGCTTTAGCTCTTAATTAGCTGCAGTACTTTCAGCAAACGCCTCAACCGAGGGACATACACAGGGCTTTAATGATGTCCGACAAGTTTGTTTCCACTGGAGTCCAGGGCTGATGAATAGCTGCGAACCAGCACTTCATTAATGGACTGAGGTTTGATTAAAAGAAAAGCCATAGAGGAAACAAGCCTGACCTAAATGGCTCAATTAGTCCACTTTAGACCTGTAAATGGCAGTATTGGTGGAATTCATGTACTCTTTGTTATAAGCTCCAACTCTCTAACAGCACTGGAGAATTAAGTAGTGCTTGAAAGTTAAGTTTTAAGTTAAGTTTTAAAGTCTACATAAACATCAAACCTGACCAAGTCTGTAATTCATAATAATGCTTCCTCCAGTCCTTTCACATAATGACAACATATTTGTTTAAAACTGTTTTGGACTGTTTTTGCTTATAATATGAGAATATTTCTCTCCTGATTAAGATGAGATGACTTTTTAGAAAGCAGAAGAGGTCTTGTATTTTAGATAGAAGCAACGATTCAAAGTAAAAAATGGCTCAATGATGGATTTGTTTCTTAAAAAACAGCTTTTCGCTTCACAAGATGTTAATTATGCATGGGAGTCAGATGTTTGGACTTTCATTCTGACGGCACCCATTCACTGCAGAGGATGCATTGGTAAGCAAGTGATATAAAAAGAAAAACACATAAGTCTGAGATTATTACATCCCTGCTTAATTGAAATACACGTTTGGCAATGATTAAAATTGAGCACATTGGTAAATGCAAGAGTGATTGTAATGTGGTCTTCTTTATTTATAATTAAAGCAAGCCTTTTCATTTCACGGTTGGGATAATGATTGCCATGGGTGAATTTGTTAGACTTGGCAAAAAACTTAAACACTTTATGAAGCTACAGCAGATCTGACCCATCTAAACGGCTCATTTAGACTTTGAAGAGTTATTCAGTCTAATAAGAGAGCATAGATTAGGCCGTGCTATATGGAGTGGGTGGTGTTTTTTAGCTCCATGTAATGTTTAACAAAAAATACTAGCAAACAGCATTATCTCTAAATGGATATGCTATTGAAATTTTTATCTTGTTTCTAGGCAACCATTTTATGTGCTAGAGCTAAAGCCTTTTTCAGTAACTCTTTGAAGAGCCCTTTTCTTCTGAAATGAATTGCCTCTATGTCTCGTGTCTTTGTGGAAACATTCGCATGGGTTATGACCCCAATGAAATGGAGATATTTTATTTGCCCCTTTGATCCAAAGGACATTTTGATCAAGCAGTCATCTAGTAGTGAAGTAATTTGAGGTGAAAGTTGTGGTGAACCACAGATAAAATGCAATTTCCCTTACATGGAAGATTTGTTGCAGATTAAAGCGTACGATGATTCAGAAGGACCATTTTCTCATCTGCCTTTATTGATTTTCACAACATCATTTCCCAGCTGAAACAAACCCCTTGGGTTAAGAAAACTTTTTCAGTTAACGGTATAACGGAAAAAGATAAAAAGTTGAAAAAATCAGGATGTGCTGGTTAGGTATGTTTTTAAGCACAGCAGCTGGTTTGAGCTGGTTTAAGTTGCAAGTAGTTCCTTCTCAGGACCAGTTTAAACCAGCTACCATGCTTCAAAATATGCTTATCCAGAGAGAATATTCATTTTTTAAAGGGGCGAATCCATTTATAAAAGTAAATAAAGACTGCAAGATAAAACTAAAATACCATGAAAGTGGCTTCTAAAGTAATATGATAGCTTTGTATGAAGAGTAGACAAAATAATTTATATTGACAGCAGCTCTAGATCTTAGTAAACACATTTTTGTAATCAGGTTTTTTGAATCAGTCAGTTCATCTGGTTTATGCAGTTCTGAATTATCATTCTCTTGTGTTCATGAATGGATTGGAAGATGAGTAACGACCTAAATTTCTGTTTGCCTGGTCAGCATTCACAAAGTCTTGAGATACAGTACACACAAACAGTACAGCACACTAACACTCGAATTAACTACTTTTATTAAACTTTTTGTGCACAGAGGAATGTCCACTAAGTGGCTCTACAGTAAAACACAGGTCTATGTTGATATAGGTACATATTGCTGTGTTTTTATTACGTTGCTTCAGGTACGTATTGCTACAATTCAGAATTCAAATATCTTATGATAAAGTTTATGATCTATTGTGTTGGAAATTTGGATTACATTTTTAATATTTAATATTTTTAAAAACAAGTAATTGTATGAAAATTATGCTTTATTAATCGAAACTCTGTAAATTCTCTGTAAAACTCTGTAAAACCATTTTTTTTTTGTCCTTTTTGACGTCTGAAGGTCTCCATTGCAATTGCATTGAAAAGAGCGACCAGAATTTTTCTCTTTTTGTGTTCAGCTGAAGAAGCTTGACGTTTTGAGAGATTCTTTTTATTTTCATGTGCAACGTGATCAGATGGTTGAGGAATGGTTTGTGGGCGGTTGGTGGGTGTGCCACCTGAGGCTGAGACTAGCTCCAGGTCTGCTAAGTAGTGAAACTGTAAAACTAAATATCTGGAACCAAACTGAAAAAAAAAATGAGGGCATATTTATTTATGATTTATTTAAGTTTCACACTGTGGTTTTCAGGTAATACATAATTATAAGGCTTTATTCCAGTTGCTCCATATTTAAATAACAGCTCGTCTGTATCTGTGAAGCATGTTTATCAAATGTCTCCCATGAGCCCGAGCCATGGCAGTGCATTAACACTGTTCCCTACACAGATGAATGTCTGACTGATCAAATGGGCCACAGGCAGGTGGCAGCTCTAAATTAACCATGTTGGACACAAGAACGAATACATTGGGCTTTGCTCCTGCAGTGGCTGAGGATCAAGTGTCGGTATGATATGCTTTTCAAGAATGCTTCATGATATTTGATACACTATTCATTTAGCAGTCTGATTGTGTTATTGTAGACAATGCAAGAAAACACAAGATGTCTGCGAATGGGATGTTTCCAGTCAACTGTAAATGATTGATGTAGTTGGTTGTTCCAGGTTGGTTGTTCCAGATGATACTACTGCTTACTGTTTGGATAAAATATTGACTTCTTATTTAACTGAGTCTTTTTGTTAAAAATGATTAATGGAAACGCCGTTTGATGGTTAAACCAAGTGCACTGAAACAAGACACAGAAATGATCGTTAAGTTCATACAGGAAAAATAATAAATTTAAAATTGAATTCAAAATACATTAATTTCATACTAAGTACATTATAAAATATAACAAAAATACAATTACGGAACATTTTATTAAATACATAGATATGCATTTATATAATTAGCATTAAAAATAAATGTATTTCAAATACACGTAATGAAAAACACGAATTGTGATTGGTTGCTTGACATGTCAGTCAAATGGCCTCATGGGCGGGCCTTGGCCAATGAAAGCTGCCATGAATTCCAGACTTTCAGCCATCAGTTTGAAGGTCTGGCTACACAAGACTACCAGAAGCCAGACTCATAAAATTTACCATGCCTGCTCTTATGAGAAAAAAAAGCTGGATACGAAAATTCGATTTATTAATTTTAATTCTCAATTTTGCATAGGATGTAAAGATATTGCTTGGCTAGGTTTTCCTCACTGTGGGCTGTAATTGGTAGTGAGAACAGGACTTAGCCGATGTTCAGTCTGCAGTAGCATACAGAGTGTAGCAGGTGCTATGTGAAAAATAAATGTTGTAAGCACCATGGCAACCAACAAGGTCACAGTGGGCAAAAAATAAGAGGGAAATGGTACCACTTCAGGCATCCACAGTAGGATGAACAGCACAAATAAGAGGCTGAACAGAAGATAAAGAGTCAAAGAGCAGAGGTTTTGACCTGAGCTGCAAATCTGTCAATTTGAAGCCGCAGTTTAATTTCCACATCACAGAAGACAGGGGATAGAAAGGGAAAAGTATTTCAGATAGGAACGCTGAGCTTCGCGCTAAGAGCTGCATTGGTTTTAGAACGAGTGGAACAAAAGATACAGATGTCAGAGTCTCAAGTACTGTGGCAAACCGCTGTTTCATGCGATTCTCATCTTAGCTTGGCAAGTTGGTGCAGCTCCAAAGTGGCAAACAGGTTTACAGCATGCAGACCTACGGGTGGGTGGATGGAGTTTGCAAAAAGCCATCTGAGAAAACTAAAGCTGATACAAAAGTTGAGCTCTTTGGCCTGAAAATGAAAAGTATCATGTACAGTATGTAATCGACAGTTAGGTAACACTATCCTAAATAGCAGTGGCAGCATTATTGTCAGATTTTCAACCGCGGTATTGAAAAGTTTGTATGGTTTCACTCAGCCATCGATTGGAGACAATCCACAATTTTTTTAGGACAATGACCTGAAGGACAAAGAAAAAAAAAAATAATAGAAGAATAGCCTGGGAAAAAAAGCTCAGAATCTAATTGAAAATCTACAGCATGACCTGAACCACTGGCTCTCTCTGTATAATTTGGTTGGAGCAAATGTGTTGGGAAAAATGGGCAAGAAATGAGCAGAGCTCATTCAGATTAATCCAAAAAGACCTTCCTACAATTCTCAATCGTGTGTGTGTGTGTGTGTGGTCTTACTTCTTTGGTATAATATACATAATATAAGTATATTTATAAAGATTTTATTTATTTATATATTTATGGCTAATAAAATATTAAAACATTAATTATGTACTATCCCAAGAAGACCTTGCAGCCACAAAGAAAATAAATAAACAAATAAAATAAATAAAATAAAATAAAATACATACATAAATAAATACATTTAAAATAAATTTATAAATTAAAATTAAAATTAAAAAATAATTGTAAATAGTTATTTAATTATCACTATTAGAATTTATTTTATGGAAAAAAATGTTTGTGTTATTGAAGATATTAAATATGTTACATATTAAAAATGTTTAATAATTGAACTTCAGTTTCGGTATGCAACTTTGAAACTATTTAAAAAAAATGTGTCTTGATTGATTTAAACAGCAGCATTCATAAGATACACTAATGAGCATATTTATGTTTTTGCTATAAACATTTTACACCTAAACTTTCTTAATATTTATATTTCTTGTCATTCAAGAGGCCTATTTGTGACAAACAGCATTCATTAACATGACAAAGTTGTATATAATATATACTGAGCTCACTAATGGGAATGGTGTGTATTTACAGTTATGATTATATAGAGAAAATGCATAAAGTTGCCTACCAACAAACTTACAGTCACGAATGCACCTATGCGCTCTTAAAATACTCCCTCTGTGGGCAGCACACTAGGTTTTGTAACAACTTATATCTCCCAAATGCGCTCTCAGTGTTCAAATTTGTAAATAGCTGCTCCACAGTGAGGACTTCCATAACCTCTTCATGACAAACTTTGATACTAGGGCTATAAACTTTTTTGGTAGCGCAAAATTACATAAGAGAAGACCTTTACATAACACACGACTGCGCAGGGAAACAGAGTAACGCATCTGGCTCTAGCATGACTATATTACAGTATCTGTCACGGAAAGTCAAAATAAAGACATGGAGGCTGAAAAGTCACTGTCGCTCACAGAAAGCATGTCTGCGAGACACATGCTTAATGCTTTGTGTGGGAGACTCACTGAGCCATGATAAAAAAAAATAAACACGGCCTCATCTTCTTCTCAGCACAGGCGGCCTCTGAAGCGTGAGAGTCTGTGGGGTTACTATGGCAACAGTGCTGGCAATATATGTGTTGCTGCCCTGTTTCACAGTTATCATGCCAAGAGTATGTCAGCATGTGTTATGAAAACACACTGATTCTCCAGAAATGTGTGTATTAAATGCACATGAAGCAGAGGTGAGCTCAGATGATGAATCCTTTATGGCTGAGTGAACAGAATAGTAATATTTGAACAGACTGGACTGATGCAAACTCTATGTCGAGATGTTTTGTGATTGTTTTTATTGTCATTTAGAACAGAAACCATGCGGTGGAATGGCTTATAAATGACTTATAATTGGTCACCTGTCAGTTGCTAAGAAAACCCACACTGTAAAAGGATTTGCTGTAATTATGCAGCTAGATGCCAGTAACTTACTGTAAATTTATCAAATTTATTGGCAACAGCTTGTTCAAAGATAAATTAATATTAAACATTGATAAGTCTGTATCTTTACAGAATAAACCTATTAAAAACAGCCTCGTGCAAATCATTCTGGGAACCAGAAATGCTCATCAACCTTTTTCTGTTTTTTTTTCTAATACTGGTTCCCAGAAATGCTTTGCACGAGGCTGTTATTTCATTTATGTTTTCCTGTAAAGATAAAGACTGTTTAATGTTTAATGTTCATTTATCTTTGAACAAACTGTTGCCCGTAAATAACATAAATTTAAATCCACAGTAAGTTACTGGCATCCAGCTGCCAGTAATACTGTAATTTCTACAGGAATTTTTTACAGTGCATGTGTTGCTGGGTAGCTGGCTAAATTACTAAATTGAACTAAATTAATAAACCGAATTGGTTTGGGGTACATGTATTTATTTTGTGGTTTTTGTTTGCTATTATGTCTATATACTGTAAAAATACATCTTTATTACACTTTTTTTAATCATTTATCTTTTTTTGTGTAAATAAAGTATGTTTTACAGTAAAATATTGTTTCAGTCTTTCTGTTTAAAAATTATGTTTAATTTAGTGTTACTTGAAGTTTCACTGTAACTGTGAAATTTACTAGCAATATTTTTTGTGAAAATTGTTTCTACACAGGTTCATTCAATTCAATTCAATTCAAATTTATTTGTATAGCGCTTTTCACGATACATATCATTGCAAAGCAGCTTTACACCA
>JAUMHE010000080.1:17328140-17341439 GCA_032359235.1 Enteromius mattozi | reverse complement strand
AGTAGTGCATTACAATAGTCCAGTCTAGAGGTCATGAATGCATGAACTAGCTTTTCTGCATCAGAAACGGGTAACATTGGTTTAAGAAAAGTTGACACTGTATCTTTTAAATGGAGTTTCTCCTCACATCTATCACCTTAATCATGGTTGTGAGGCAATAATGACTGTAAAATTGCTTTGGAATGATATTTATTGTGAAAATTGCAATATAAATACAAAATTCTCTTCAGATTCAAGCATCTCATTTCCTTCTCATGGGTACAAAAAAATTCTCAACTATTGAGCTGTACAAAATTAATATTTCTAGATAATATTCTAATAATTTCCCTTGGATTCAGTATTATGACAATAACATTATTTTTAAAATTTTGGAATAACATATTATCTTGATAATATCGTGTTAATAATAATTTCTCACTATACAGTAAATTGGCCTTTAATAAAAATTAGATAAGGATTTGCTAAAGCTTCTTTGATCTGTCGACTTGATTTCTTACTCTTTTCGAAGTCTTCCCTCAGTTTGTGCTTTTCAGAGACTTATTAGTGTCCGTGACATCCCTGACTTTGATCTGGATGATAAGCTTGATGCAGACTCTCCTAATGAATGTTGATTGAGTTGTGAATCAGATGTAATTATGACACAGCGTATGTGCTGATGGGACTGACTCACCCTCTTACTGCCTTTAAAAATACCTCTTGAATTGAATCAGGGATCCGTGAAGCCACTGGACATAATGAATTAAATTCTTCTTTCATTCTCTGCCTGCACTGTTGCTAAAACACGTGTCTCCCAGAAGCCAATTACAGCCACATACTGTGCTCTCTTCCAAGATGAAGCCTGTTTTTGTCCTAATGATGATGGGCCAGGGTCTTACAAGTTTCTCTAGGAATAAAATGGCTTTTGACTTACTATCTTTAATTCTAAGATTCACAGTTTCCCGACAATCTCATCCGTCTGACTGTGTGTAAATACTATTTTTTAAACATTCTCGTTTGAAGTTATTCCTGCTATGAAATATTCCTGTGCAAAACAACTCAGTTATATACAGCACATTTAAAACATAAATTTTGAATAATCTATTGGAATTATTAAAATAATTTGTAATAATAATATTTTTTATAATCCGTTCTAAATTCTTGAACAGGATGTTTTCTTGTGGATTAAAGCAGCAGGGTTATAATGTCAGATTTTAATTAAGCACATATAGATGCATTAGTGTGAATCAAATGAACCTTCTGTCTGATCAAATGCAATTAAAACTCTTCTGCTTATAAATTACTCAACCTCTGACATCTATAATGATGTTCAGCTTAGATTTTAAAAGATATTTGGCTTCATAGCTTTTCACAATACTTCTAAGCCTTTTTCAGTATACAATTTTATACTGATAACATAAAACTTTATATTAAAGAATTAGCTCACCCAAAATTAAAAATTAGCTTGATATTTACTCACCCTCAGGCTAGCAGATGTAGATGAAGTTCATCATATTTGGAGAAATTTAGCACTTACTCCTCTGCAGTGAATGGGTGCCATCAGAACGAGTCCAAACAGCTGATAAAAACATCAGAATAATACACAAGTAACACACACCACTCCAGTTCATAAATTAACATCTTATGATGTAGAAAACAAATTCATTGCTACTGTTACGATTGTCAGCTGGAGTGCCCACGACCTCCATCAGGGGGCACTCCACCCCAGACTGTTATGTTTGTGCTTCCCCTGTCTGTGTTTCTCCATTGGAATGTTGAGGACTCTTATTATGTAGTGTTTGTCTCCCATTGTTTCTATCTTCCCTTGTGTCTCTGCCCCTTTGTTGGTCTCCTTGACAATTCATCAGTCCCACCCCCTTGTTAACTCGTTGTCTCCCCTTTATAACTGGTGTGTGTTTGCTTGCTAGTCGTGGAGTATTGAGTTTATCTTGTACAAAGCTGGTTCCCCTGTGTTCCTCTAGTCTAGTCTTGTTTATTGCTCACCTGTGTACTGACTATTGCCTTGATCTGGATTATTGCTCTGTTCTTGCCCCATTGGATTCTGTTAATCAATCAATCACCTCTGCTTGTCTCTGGATAACCCTTTGTCTTATCTCCACTACTCCTGTTCACCAATTTTCTGACCCTGTTTGACTATGCCTTGCCTCGATAAAACCATGCGAATGGATCCATGCGAAGTCTCACTCCCATTTGTTACAGAATACTCCACCACACAAGGATCTAGCGGGTTGTCAGAAGGAGGTTGGTCAGATATGGATGTTACAAGATCACTATTTGACAACAAACAGGGTACGCACATGCTGGAGAGTCACGTAAGAGAGTTTATAGCCCTTGCTCATTATTCCGAGTTACAGGACATTGTGTTAATCAAGATTTTTTGCGATGGCATTAACCAAGTCTCTTAAGTCCCGGTTCAGACGTGAGGGCCCTCGTTTGTCACTCACTTAGTTCTTAGACTATGCTTTGCTGTCTGTTGGCTTTACATTCACAGTGGGTGTCGCAGAGGAGGAACTTGGCACCACATCTGTGACTGAAATGGCAGACATACCAGAGCGTGATCACAAAATGGTGGTGACAATGGAGGGTGATCTCAAAATGGCAGACATCACGTCCCGTCATGTCACAGCTGCCTTTGATGAACCAAGTCAAGCTCTGGTTAATCTGCACAAGCCAAGTCAAACTACAGTTGATATGCACAAGCCAAGTCAAGTCAAGTCATTGCTGATCACAATTTCATCTCTGATCTTTCAAGGTTACGTCACATCATCACTGATCAGCCAGAGCCACTTAACATCTCATCAGATCAGCCAGAGCCACTTCATGTTTCATCCGGTCACCAAGAGTCACAGCACAAGATGGCCCCCAACCCAGAGCCACAGCCACAGCACAAGATAGCTGCCACATCAGAGCCCTCAGCCTTGACGGAGATCAAGCCACTGTCTTCAGCCTTCACGGATGCCTCACCAGTATCCCCGAGAATTGTGATTGTGGCACATAAATACATCGAGCACTCCAGGGACACTTGAGGCTGGTGTCCAGTTTGGCGGACCCTCCACTGACGTCGGTGCATGCAGCGGGCATGCCCAGAGCTTCACCACAGATCACGTCTGAGACTGTCCCTTTATCCTCTGTGCTCCCTGTAATGGTGGTGCCATCTTGAGCGTGTGGGCCGCACACTATGCTCCCAAGGCCTCATCTGTTCACCAGTATGTTTCAGAGACTTCACCTGTTCTCAAGTCTTCCCCAGAACCGCTGGAGGTGTCGGCTCTTGCTGTAGATCCTCTGGAGGCTCCGTCGGTGGCTGCACTAACCCCAGAGGTGTCGGTTTGCTCCCTAGATCCCCTGGAGGACGTCTGTAAGATCTTGTCCTGTCCTGCCACGGTTAGGAAGGCCGTCACTAAACTCTCATCTTGCCCTACCACAGCTATGAAAGCCGCCTCTGAATCCTCTTCATGCCTAGTCCCAGCCATGGAGGCTGTTAATTCCTCGTCTTGTCTGTCTTGGCTATGGAAGTCGCCTGTGAACTCTCGCTATACCTAGTCACGGACATGGAGGCCGTTATCCCCTCATCTAGCCCAGCCACGGCCATTAGGGCCACCACTGAACTCTCGTCTTGGCCTGCCACGCCCATAAGGGCCTTAACTGAATCCTTGCCTTGTCCTGCTATGGCTATGGAAGCCGTCTCTGAGTTCCTGTCATGCCTAGTCATGGCCTAGGAAGCCGTTGTACCCACGTCCTGCCCTACCATAACGTCTGCCATTTAACTCTTGCTTTGTCCTGCCACGGCTACAGAAGCTGTTCCTCGTCCTGCCCTGTCATGGCCATGGAGGCCATCGTCAAATCCTCGTCCTGCCCTGTCAAGGCTAGGGAGGCCGTTTTTGAACTCCTAGATTGACCCATCACGGCCGCTGAAGCTTTTATTAACCTCTCTGTGCTCTCTGTTCCAGTCCCGCCTGCTCCACCCGGGAGTTCCTTGGCTTCACCTGCTCTGCTATGGTGGGGGGCTTCTGCTCCATCAGCTCCGCCCTGGAGGGTGTCTGTGCCAGTTGCTCAGCCCTGGAGGACTTCTGTTCCGTCTGCACCACCTTGGAGGGCTTCTGTCCCATCTCCATTTGCACCACCCTGGAGGGTTTCTGTTCCGCCTGCACCACCTTGGAGGGTTTCTGTCCCATCAGCTCCATCTTGGAGGGCTTCTGCTCTGCCGTGGCTCCCTGCTCTGCCAGCATCACTGTGGTTCCCTGCTCTGCCTACACTGCTATGGACCTTTGCTCTGTCTGCGGCCCCGTCACTCCCTGACTCAGGTCCTAGCTCTCTACGACATGGACCTGGCCCCCCATCCTGTCCCAGTTCTGCCTCCTCTCCATCTCCCTCCTGGTCTCTAGACTGTCCTTGTTTAGGAGGGGGGCTATGTTACGATTGTCAGCTGGAGTGCCCACGACCTTCATCAGGGGGCACTCCACCCCAGACTGTTATGTTTGTGCTTCCCCTGTCTGTGTTTCTCCATTGGAATGTTGAGGACTCTTATTATGTAGTGTTTGTCTCCCATTGTTTCTATCTTCCCTTGTGTCTCTGCCCCCTTGTTGGCCTCCTTGACAATTTATCAGTCCCACTCACTTTCTAACTCGTTTGTTATATTGCTGCCTTATGTTAAACTGCTTTAAATTACTTTTTCCCCACATCAATCTACACTCATAACTACAGCAAAAAAAAATATTTTTAAGATCTTTGCAAATTTATTAAAAATAAAAACCGAACATGATTCTATTGCATAATTATTCATACCCTTATCTGGGACAATTGAAATTTAGCTCAGGAACATTCATATTGCTTATAGATGTAACTAAACTTGAGGTATAGTGAACCTGCGGCAAATTCAATTGAATGGGTATGATTTGGAAAGGCACACACATTTTAATAACATGCCTAATAGCTGATAATGCATATCAGAGCAAAACCATTCATTGTGGTCAAAAGGAACTACCTGAAGAGCTGAGAAATAGGTTTGAGCCAAGCCACACCTCTGTGGAAGAGTTCAGAAAAAAATTCTAATTCACTGAACGGTTACAGAACCGTGTAGTCTTAGATGTAGATGTAGATATAGCCTCCTGGCCAAACTGAGCAACTGATGGAGAAGGGCTTTGGTCACTGTGGTGACCAAGAACCTGAAGGTCACTATAGTTGAGCTCCATGATCATATGTGGAGATAAAAGAAATCTACACAAGGACAAACTTCACTTCAACACTTTATCACTGCAACACTTCATCAGGCTTTATGGTGGTTTGGCAAGACTCGGTCCTCTCCTCAGTTAAGACACATGAAAACACACTTGAAATTTGCAAAAACGCTCCTAAAGGACCCTCAGACTCTGAGAAACAAGAATATCTGGTCTGATGAACCTCAGTTCTAAGCATCATGTTTGAAGGAAACCAGCTCTGCTCATCATCTGCAGAGTACCATCCCAAACGTAAAGTGTGCTGGTAGCAGCCTCATGCTGTGGGGCTGTTTTTCAGCAGCAGGGACTGAGGGACTCGTCAGAGTAGAAGGAACACTCAGTGCAGTAAAATACAGAGATAGCCTTGAAGGAAACCCAGTCCAGAGCTGGGCAAGAGATTGGGCAGAAGGTTTACCGTCCAACAGGACAATGACCCTAAGCACACAGTGGCTTATAAATAAGTCTGTGAATGTCCTTGAGTGGCCCAGCCACAGCTTGTGATTGAACCCAATCAAATATTTCAGGAGAAACCTGAACATGTGCATCTGCCCCCATCCAACCTGACAGAGCTTGAGAGGTCAAGAGAAGAGGAGAAGAGTGTCAGATAAATGACAAACTGCTGATGAGGAAAGCTTGTCGCATCAAGCGGAAAAGACTTGAGACTGTAAAGAAGTATCAGCTAAATATTTAGTTAGGGGTATGAATACTTATGCAATGTACTTGTTTCAGTGTTTTATTTTTAATAAATTTACATTTGTGACAATTCAGTTTTTGCTTTGTCAGAATGGTGTACTGTATAGAGTGGTGTGGGGGAAAAGTAATTTAAAACAGTTTAACATAAGGCAACAACATAACAAAATGTGAAAAAAATTAAGGGGTATGAATACTTTTGCAAGGCACTGTAATTGATAAATGGTGTGCTGATACTTTTCCAAGCAATTTTAAATCTCGTAGACACCGACACACATCTAAGTACAAAAAAAAAACACATCATCTCAGAAAATGTGACAAATTAATAAATAAATAAAAATAGATAAAAAAAATCTAGGTGGTGATTAAAATTCAAAATACTAATCAATGTTTTTCAAGAAACCAATTAAATGTGATGGAAATAATTTGTTTCACATTCATTTTTCTTGCCATAGAGTAATGATGCATGAAATACAATACAGAGTGACCGTCTTGGCTTTAGTGCACCAAAGAAACTTCTTTTAAGCTCATCTCAAACCAACAGTATTATCTGTTTCTTATGTATATTCCTGAAGATGCCAACCCTGAGATGGTTTTTCCTATTATTTTCAGCAAAACCATGTCAAGATGCTGTAAGCAGGCACACTTGTTGTCACATTGGAACCTGGTTTGTTCATTCAGGCTCATTTGCAAATATCTGACATTACAATTGGATCATTGACATTTTTATCATTTTAAAGAAGCACAGAGGTGAGCAAACGATCTATAGAGTGGGCGGAGAGTGTTTAACTGTGCAACCCTCTCAGAAGCAAATGGGAAAATGATGATTTTTATCACAATAGCAATCTAGTCACTGTGCGATGACCTGCGCTGTTGTTGGAAATGCATCAAGGAGAATTAATGATAAGACAGGAGCATCGTTCTGAAGCCTCCTACAGATCACTGCCAACACAAGCGGTGTGCTAACAAGGACAACTTCCCTTCTCAGCACACATTTCCATAGCAACCATTGTGGAACTTTCAGATAAACATGGTCCCAAAGCGAAATCAGTCTTTTACTGTAATTAGTGGCATGATGCCTTGCAACCAAGCAGAATTTAACCTTTACATAAGTATCTGATAATGAAAGATATATGGCAGTTAAGTAAACAAGTCTCCAGAGAGCAAAAATGTACTATATGTTGTTCAAGAAACAATTTACGCATCCTTATGTTGCTAAACCCATGATTTTGTTTCTTCTGAAGAAGGCGCAGAAGGAGAATTTTTATCCTGGGCATTCATGAAGCTGACGGCCCTGTTGAAAAAAACAGCATGTGCTGGTAAAGGTATGTTTTGAAGCTGGGATGCTGGTTTGAGCTGGTTTTAGCTGGCCCTTAGCTGGTCATATGCTGGTCCTAAAGTGGTCCAACCAGCTTAAAACCAGCAAAGGATCAGCAAAGACCAGCTTAAACCAGCATCCCAGGTTCAAAACATAGCTAACCAGCATATGTTGGAGTTTTTTTTCAGCAGGGGAGATCTGAAATAATAATATAAAGGTAGGCCTACAGCTTAAAAGCACCATAAATGTAAAGTCCATATGAACTTTACACTATATTCCAGATCTTTTATGTCATAAAATTGCTTTAGATATTCACAAAATCGATATTCACAAAAGAAACGTACTCTTCAGCAAAGCTCCAAGATGGAGGACAAAATACAAAAATGGCTGACAGCATTTGACACAAAACGCAAGTGATGGCAAAACACTATTGTAGGCTAAACGACGTTTATCAGTATAGTGTACACTGCAGCCATCTAGTGGTAAAAAAATAAAAAGTGCAAAAATGCTGGTTTTGCTTCTGGTTCTTCGTTAAACCAATTATTTATTTTATTTACACTACACTGTTAGCTAACTGTTAGCTATAGACAATATTCAACTGGGCTTCATATATAAAATTACAATATTTAATCATGTTTAACCAACAAAGTCTCATGACCAATTCGTACGTATTTGTACGAGGTGGTAAATTTGTGCTAATTTTGTACGATTTCTCTAAACCCCAGTGATGGGTAGGTTTAGGGGCAGGGTTAGATGTAATTCATTTGTACAAATTTATATGAATTGGCAACTCGTAAAATACGAAGGATTTAGCAAAAATCGTATGAATTCGTACGAGTGACAATTCAAACAGCATAAAGGTGAATAAATGCTTTTGTGTTTTTGTTGAATAATCTCTTTAAAGATATAGTGACACAGTTAGAAAAACAACAACAACAAAAGATTTCATCCAATCCATGTGGCTCTTGAGAACGATGTCATTCTGAGCTCGTCAGCTTAAGTAGGGAATAATAAAACACATGGCCTTGATGCAAAGCTGTTTTATTTGCATAGAGAAAAGGCGCCAAGTGGGGCTTTTGCTCACATCGCTGCTCCAGGACAACGATGAGCGCATCTGTTGCCATGGTAGCACTTCTGTGTGTACAGAGTGGACAGAATAGTAAAGGAGAAGCAGATTCACGCGCTGCTCCGCATCATCTGCTGGAGCTCTAATGAGATGCCAGAACACAATAACACCTTTTTTTCATGTTTTTGTCCACGAATGTGTTCATTTTCTGTATTTCTTCAACAGGGCTGTGAGATGCACTGCATTGTAATTGTTTAATTAAATGGGTCAAAACAGATGCCGTCAATATGATTCTTTAAGGTCTTAATGAAAAGTCTATAACATACATTGGTTAAAACTTTACAATGATTCGAAAAACCCTTTTAAAAAAGCTCTGTTTTCAGCAAGCCATTCTAGTCCATGTTGCTTTAAATGCTAATGAGCTCTGCTGACCCCGCCCCTCTCTTCCATGGAGTGACGTGCAGACTTCATAAAAGATTCATAAAAACCCTTATACACTTCTCCAGTAGATGAAGCTGGATTTGTGTCAACATAGATGCATTTATGTAGATCGTTGCATTCACTTAAAAATGACAGTAACGTTAATCCTCTGCGTCTTCTGCGGCTCAGATGTCGGGAGTAAATAATGACTGCTATATTCATTATTACATCCAACCAAACTAAAGAAATTTCAAGAAATTAAGCTCTTAATCTACCTTTACAATCTTTGATGTGCCTGAAAATATTTACAAAAAATCCTATTAAAACAATCCAAAAGAATAATAAAGTGTGAATAATAACAGACACACAGACATATCTTTTCACTGAAAATTATAAGTAGACACTTTTAACAATATGTACATCATTTGTATAATTCTAATAATATTTTAAAATGTACTTTTAATCTAATTTAACATAATTTTAGATAATCCATTTGTTTTGTACTTCAAAAAAATGTATTTTACAATACAATTACACTTTATTTTCCAAGATATGCTAAGGTATCTTAAAGCTGTCAATTAAAAGATTTTGTTATGGCTTTTCCATCCATAACATTTTATAGAAATGATGTTTTATAACAAATTTCGGGAGGACCTCGTACGAATGATTAACCAGCTGCCGCCTATCTCTCTATTACCTAATTACCCAATCAGAGCTAAAGCTTCCCCTTTAAATGCCTCCAACTTCCTCTCCCTTGTATCTTCGTTCTTTGCATCCCTCCACCGCCCCTTACACCACTTAAACTGGGAACCGGGTGTCGGTTTTCTGGGCCAGAAGAGAACTGGCCCTCGCTAAGCCAGGTTCCTCCCAAGTTTTGGTTCCTTGCCACTTTTGCCTTTGGCTTGTTTAGTTGGGGACACCTGGTTTCCAGCTTCCTTAGTTAAGGCTCAAGCCTCTAACAACTATCGCTCCTTCAAACCGATTTTGCCATCCTACGTAGCTATTCAGCCATCCCACCCTCCTCCCGGGGGGCACGAGCTCTACCCAGCCCTCGCCTCCTAGGGGTTGATCCCGGGCTCTCTGCCTGCTCCCCGGACAACACGCCAAACATGCTTACTATTGGTTATTTAATGAGAAAGGGGGAACTCGGGAAATTGTCATACGAACAACAACTCTCTGACTGATTTATTTGGTGCAGTTCAGTGAAAACCAAAACGTGTTTACAAGTAAATCATTTCAGCAGCATAATGTGTTATGAGGGCATGCTCAGAGAAGGAACATCACATTCTTGCTTCTCTCGCACTCAGCAGTTTAAAATAAAAATGAAAGTAAAAGAAAAAGCTGAACTTGTTCTAGTGCTTTCTAAGTGCATTCAGCTCACTTCTGACCGTAGAGAGAGTTCAGCAATGTGGGAGAGAGAGCAGATACTGCACAGACTTTCAAAACAACACAAAGACGCTGAGGACTTTACTTTCTCAGATATCTTCGCTATTCCCCTGCAGTATCATGCTTTCTATATTAACCGCTCATTTCAGCTGCTCTGCTTCATTTCCTTTAAGAAAATAGGGTGGAAATGGTGTAACTGAGTAAGTAAACCCACTTTTCATATTGTCCAAATGGTGCCATTGATGCTTTTAAGCATTAAGAGAGAATGAACTGTTGTGACATTTCTCTCACCTGATTACCTGCTCATCCGGTGGGGCCTAATGAGCTGGTACAGTATATAGGGAAGAACTACAGGTTTCTTTCAGTAGAATCTGGACGTAGTGGCTCAACACACTCAATAATCTAATATAAAGAATAAAGAAACATTTACAAATTTATAAGGAAAGATTTTCCAGAGATTAAAAGTGAAAATGTAAAATTTAGATGAGGAATATGAACAAATATTTCGGACTTAGTGTGCAACGACCTTGAAGAAGGTCCTTACTGCATACTCTTATGCTCACCAAGGCTGCATTTATTTGATAACAAATACAGTAAATATTCTTAAATATTTTTACAATTTAAAACAAATATAGTTTTTTATGATTTATATTTTAAATAGGCTATCAAATATATCATTTTGTATGTTTTAAAATGTCATTTATTCCTGTCATTACTCCAATCTTCAGTGTCACATGAGCCTTCAGAAATTTTACTAATTTGCTGATTTGTTGCTCAAGAATTTCTTATTTCTAATTATTATGATAGATTTTTCTTCAGGGTTCTCTGATGAATTCTAAGAAATAGAATTTTTTATTTGAAATTGAAATCTTTTGCAGTCTTTACTGTCACTTTTGATCAATTTAATGTGTCCTTGCTGAATAAAAGTATTTATTTATTTAAAAACAAAATTTCTGACCTCAAATTTAAGTAAATGGTAGTGTACATTAAATATTTTATACAAAAACTTGATTTATTTCAGCTGTAAAGCTCATCATCATCATCATCTTTTAAGCATTCAGACTTTTTTTTTGTAGTTATGAAATATGTGCAATTCCTGTAGATGGAGCTTCATGAATCCTTTACCAGGTTACCAGGTTTACATGCTTTATATGATCCTGGTAATAGTTAGTAGAATAATAGATAGTAGAAACTCATCCTAACACAGTTTCAATCTCAAAGTTATCTTTAGAAACTGTGAATTTTAACATGTATTGTAGATAGACAGATCCTAGCTTTAATACACTTTTATTGCATCATTGTACACTTCTTAGTATTTATTTGTTAAGCTATTTTACACTTGTATTGAACTTAGTGTATACATTGTAAGAGACTGAAGCATTTGTTTTAGAAAAGCTCCACATTATAATTGATGAAAGAAGAAATCAAGGACGAAGCTTCATCTTCAACAAAGGGAAGAAATTTCACATAGTGTACAGTGAGGGCGGTGGAATTCTGTTATATAATCACATTTTATTGGTCATACATTTCATTGCAAATATAGCCCTGTTTAACAGTATAGAGAAGTGCAACATACACAATATTCAAGAGTCTGAGGTTTGTCATTCAGAGCAACGTTACTGTAAATATATTAGTAATTCACTGCCACAGAAGGAGGCGTTTGTGCCTGTCTCATGCAAAAAAAGCTGTTGAAAAAGCCCTGAAACATATATGAGAGGCAGGCCTGGAAAACTTCACATTACTCGGGTGAACGGAAACACAAGTCGACTGGTATATTTTGCAAAATCTTGGCACAGAAGTGATCAAAATCCATTTAGCTGAGAGTTGTGACAACCACGACTGAAAGTGCTACGACTATAACTCAAATAAGCATATTTTCCTTTTCAGAAATAGCTCTTTGATATAAAAATAAGCGTTTGAACTCAGGCTATGCAGGCAGTTTACAGCCACATCAAAAAATGACAATATGCAACATGAAAAAAACTTATTTTAAAAAAAGTAGTCTTTCCTCTCTCATCCTATAAAAAAACCATTTGCTCAGTCTGTCATTTCTGCAAAAAAGAATAAGTATCCAAGAGATCATAATTAGGATATTTAAAGTGAAAAACACTTTCATTGTGCACAAAAAGATACAGAGAAACCAAGTGCTCAGTCTCACAGCAAAATAAAGAACGAAGGTTGCCAGATTTGTGCTTGTGATATCAATGCATTCGTCTCACAATATAAACTGAATCTGGACCACTACAGACCAACTCCACATGTATTAAACAACATAGGACTTGTTTGTCCAGAGTAGGATGTCACTTTATAAGAAGGGATATGAAACATGCCCTTAAAGAGAGAAAGCAGACAGACTCCTGCTTCCTCCATTTGGATGCCTGCAGCAGGGACCTTCTCCTCACCTGCTGCCGCACCGTGTAATTCAACCCATACTAAGAGGGACTGCAAAGTGCTTTCGATGCAGAATGCACAGAACCCATGATTTCCTGCCGCTTTAACAACGTCCTTGTGCGTTAGACTCCCGCCGATGACTTCTCTGCCGTGTTGTTCAGGACTTCATCAATTCTGTCGTCTTCTATGACAACTGAAAGAGAAATCACAAGAGGCACTGGGGTCAAATGTAAGGCCCTTTAACAAATGACAAGACTTTCGTACAAGAATTTGACAAAAAACATTAATCATATAAAATTAAATATTATAAATAATGGATTTAAACATGCTATAATTCATTTATTTTCTATACACATTGTCTAATTCTTGGGGAATTATTAAGTATATGTTTGGTGACAAACCTATTAAATTTTAAAAACTTATTTAATTAATTTATTGTTTGTTTATCTGTGAAATAAAATGTAAAAAAGGAAATAAAATAAAATTAAATATCTAAAATATTTATGTTTATACTTTATATATATATATATATATATATATATATATATATAAATAAACAGCAAACCAGCTTAGATTATAGTGGTTTTTTATTTACTTTATTTACTTTTTATTTTTTTGCAACGAACCTGTATATATATATATATATATATATATATATACACACGTGCATACACTTGTATATATATATATATATATATATATATAAATATACACACACACACACACACACTTTTTTATTTTAAACACGTTATATATATATATATATATATATATATATATATATATATATATAGCTTATTTAAAATAAAAAGTGTCTC
>JAUMHE010000080.1:17312144-17327527 GCA_032359235.1 Enteromius mattozi | reverse complement strand
TTGCTTATTTAAAATAAAAAGTGTCTCCGTTAGCCATCTTTTAACTAGGAAAACTCATGAACTCACAAGCAGGCAAAAGTAAGTGCAAACGCGTCACGCTGACATCATCACGTGATGCGCTAAATTTGCATATTTAAGGTGTTGGAATCATATCAAAGGTAATAGTGAAAAGAAGGCATTAGTACGACTCATTAATTACGATTTTTTTTTTTTTTTTTTTTTTTTTTTTTTTTTTTTTTTTAGTTTGCAGAATGTGACATTAATATATGTTTTAATACTAGGAAACCAACTCCTAGTTTTATTACAGCCACGAAACAACGTAAATAAGTGGTTTACGCACCTCTCTTACTGCGTCCGATCTGTCCGAGTTTCGGAGCTCGCTTGTTCTGCCCAGTACTGAAGAAGTTACTGCTGTTGTTCTGCAGACGACAGGTGAGGGATATCTGCTCTTCATCTCCATCATCGCCATAATGAGAGATGTTCTCTTCGTAGGGCAGGACTTCTGACATGATCCCGATCGCAATAATCGATGAAGAGATAACGGGAAGACTCGATAACTAACGAGCGAGGGCTCTGCGGATGAACGGCGAGGGAGAACCTCACGGTCACGATCAGATGCAGCTGTATTTTACCTTCATACCAGTCACTTTCACTTTTCCTGTCGTTACTTACAGGCGATGAGCAGGAGTCACTCGGAAAAACTGATGTAGATGCAAAACAGGAGCGCGATGCAAAAACACACACGCGGATCCTCAGAGAGCAGAGAGACGTCACTCCATCCCCTCCTCCACCTCACTGCCTGCAGCACTTGGGTGCTGTGGTTTAGTGGTTAAAGATGTCCAAGAGGATGTGGGTTTGAATCCCAGTTGGGTTGAGTCGTGACTTACCGCCACCCAAAAGCTTGTTTCATTCGTGTCTTTGCACATGGGTTCTGTGGCGTAGCGGTGAAAGAATACAATTAGGGTTGATTCCTGCTGTGCCATCATTTTTATTAAGTTTGTAACCAGAACATATGGGTGACATGGGTTTAGGGCTGTGGGATTGAATCCCAAAAACGAAGATTTGCTCATCATGTGGCCATTCAAGATGTAGATGAGTTTGTTTCCTTATCAGATTTGGAAAAATTTAGCATTACATAACTTGCTCACCAATGGATCCTCTGTAGTGAATGGGTGCCGTCAGAATGAGAGTCCAAACAGCTGATAAAAATATCACAATGAACCACAAGTAATCAACACCACTCCAACCCATCAATTACCATCTTGAAAAATGAAAAGCTGTGTGTTTTCTGGCTAAAACACCTTTAGTCCTCCTTCCACAAAATTGTTTTCTAGATTATTGTGATGTTTTCATTCACTTCATCCATTCACTGCAGGCTCAGAGGATCAAAAAATGAATTTGCATTTTCATTCAGACCAAGGCAAAAATCACTTCTCCCAGGTCTACAAGTGCAACAAGTGGGCGGGCAGCATGCTAATGTTTCATTTTGACATCAAAATGAAATGGTTTGGGATTCATTCTGTTTTTTTCTTTAATTTTGTTTTTTGATAACATATTGTAAATTATATGTTTTTATTCACTTGAACTGTGCTACACATTGCATGAAAGCTCATTTTCAAAAATCCACAATAGGGGCACTTTTAATATATTAATTAAGCTATTAAAAATGCATTTTCCTTCCAAAACATTTTTTTAAAACAGGTTACAAGAAAATGAAAATAATTTTTTTTTTTTTTTTTTTTACATACATAGGCTATAAGCTACACAGTTTATGTTTTACAGTCTATAATAGCCTAATAAAAATAATATATATATATATATATATATATATACACACACACACACACATATTTCTTCTTTAAAGCTTTTGTTATGAACATCACCTACCATTATATTATGCTAATATTAATTCTAAGTCATATTCATTATAATATTCTATTTATATGGCTATAGACAAGCCAGACATACAGTAAATCATTAGTGACTTATTGGTGGTTTGTATGATTTTATCTGTAGTCATTACACAAGCTAGAAAGGTTTTGAAGATTTCTGTTGGTTTTAATAGTTTAATGTATTATGTTGATGGTTGTCTCAGTACTAACCAAACCAAAGTCATCTTCTAAGATTAAAGTGTGATGGTAAAGACAGAAAGGTATTTAGCTCCATCTATTGGTCAGATACAGTAGTACTCTTTTTTCATGTGCAATTAATGCGAACTAGAGAAATGTGTACGTCCTTTAATCATTTGGATGTTTTATAATATTGTTTATAAAATACACATAAATGATATCATAGTAATAGTTTTTAACCACAATTTAGATGATCCCATTTAACAAAGATTGTGGAAAAGAAATGAACAGCACAGCACTTCATAGCCAGCAGCTTCTAATTAATATCTTTAGAGATGAGACTGGTTTGAACTTCAACATACTCCTGTATACTGTATGTCTGAACCTCCTAACTCTTCTGGTTGGCTTCCTGTGCAGCATGTAGAGGACCACCTTCAAGAACCTCCAGAACCACAGGTCACGCTCCTGCTTCTTCAGGATAGAGTAAAGAGTGAGGAAGCGCTGTATGTCTGAAGCTGGAGCACAAACCAGGGTACTGTCCCGCACAATCTTGCCTACACCAATCAAACTAGCAAAATATATCATTTTAAAAGAATCATTTTCCAGATGTTCAAGCTGTATACTGTAGCAGTCTTTCAGTCTCTCATCATCACAGAGGCTGCATTTATTTGATTCAGTAAGCAATATTGTGCAATATTATTACAATTTAAAACAGTTTTCTATTTGTATATATTTTAAAGCCTAATTTATTCCTGTGACCCAAAGCTGAATTTTAAGCATTATTAATTCAGTCTTCGGTGTCACATGATCTTTCAGAAATTATTCTGATATGCTAATTTGCTGCTTAAAACATTTATTAACTGTGATATAATTTTAAAATAAAAATTTTGAATAGATTTTTTTTTTGTAACATATACACTGCTCTCCAAAAGTTTGGAAACACCCCTGGCAAAGTGTGGTTTTGGATGATATCAGCATAAATCCTTATCATTTTTTTGGTGCAAATACTGCACATCAAAGTAGTAGACATCATCATTGAAGACCAGCAATAATAATTTTCATTTTGATTACATAATAATGACAATATATACATGTCAAAGGTGAGCTACTATGGGAGGAACTGGACCGTGATGTCCGTAAGAAGTGTCCAACCAGTGTGAATCATCTTTGGGCATCCTTCAGGAGGCGCCGAGTAATATATCAGTGAAGTTACTTGTGGCCAGGTGTGGTGACCCATACTAGGGATTTGTGCTCTGCATTTAACCCATCCAAAGTGCACACACACAGCAGTGAGAAGTGAGCAACCACACACACACACCGTGAACACACACCCGGAGCTGTGGGCAGCCATTGCTGCGGCGCCCGGGGAGCAGTTGGAGCAGTTGGGGGAATGGTGCCTTGCTCCCTATCCATTAGGCCACAACTGCCCGGTCAAGTCAATGTTTGAATAAACTGACAGATGCCCAGATTATACAGAGCTGTAAATAGCTGGTGGTATTGTCTGTGTATAAACTGTTTATGTAATAAAATACGTTTTCATAGTTTGTGTTGTCCTTTATCAGTGCAAAATTATCACAAATTAAAAAGGATTCATGCCAATATTGTCCAAAACCCCACTTTTCCAGGCCGTTTCCAAACTTTACCACACTCTTTTATATTTTTTTTATTTTAATTCATCCCTGCAGAATACAATTCTGATTATACTTTCATTATACTTTCAAATAATCCCATTACTTTAATCGTAGCGTTACTTGAGAGTGAGATCACTGCTACAGTTTAGTGAAGGCTTGTGTTTTGCATTGAAGGAAGTGGATGACTTCCTTGTGTTTGATTGGGGTGTGACAAAAAATATTATAAACAGTAAAAAGATTAAAAATGTAACTGTGGAAAACTGTGAAAAGGTTTTTTTAATATGTAATATTATTAATATGTAATATATCTTCTGTTCACTTTGCAAAAAAAAAACAACAACTCAGCTTTTTGAGTGCAGCAAAAAAGAGTGATATGCAAACATTTATGGACAATTGGCCTTCCGCTTGATATGAACTTTATATTTAGTGACAACTGGTTGCCAGTTGTCTACTGATCAGTTGTTGTGACAACATTGGGTGAGAGGTACTGTATTTGCTTCTTCTGTCATCTAAAATAACTGATGTTTTCTTCGTAAGAAAACACTTCGGATGTGCTCCCTCTCCATCCACATTAATACATATCAAATGCGTGCCGCTGCTCCACCTCTTTCACTTTGTGTTTTCCACCTTACAGTTTATAGTTATATAACTGAAAGGTTGTAGGTTTAAGATTAATCAGGAAACATTTAGTTTATATATTTAAAAAAAAATTGAAATAAAGACTTTTAAGTAGGTAGAAAGAAATGTTTACACAGCTGCTTCATGAAAATGAAGCATGAGTTATTTGCAATTAAGATTACATTACATGAACTGATCCAATACAGCACAAAAGTTCTTTATTTTCAGTCTGTTGTAATATTTTTTGTAAATTATCCATAACTAATATCAAACAAAAAAAATTATATTCAACAAAGAACAAAATGATTTGGTTTAACCTTCCCTGGAATTTAGAGGTTCCTATTTAATAATTCAGATTAAAACTTCAGAGTAGAATTTTTAATATATGAAGACAAAAAACCCCACAGTCCTTTTAAATTCTTACAAAAAACATACATAAAACCAAATAAAACACAATGAAAGATAAAATTAATGAAAGGGCACCACAAACCAAGTTAACGTCTTAAAATGAGCAAATCAACAAAAATGTAAGGACATGAGAGATTTATTTTGCATTAAGAAAAAAAAGCCTATTTATATGACCTTTAAGTATCGTAACATATTCAAGTACATTCCTTATCATAAATCATTCACTATTGAAATGCAAAAAAAGTACATTTTTATTGCAATATTTATATTTTAATTGTAAATAAGTGTAAAGCATAAAAATCATTTTTTAAAAATACATAAATCTTTGTATTACAGAAGCTTTTAATAAAAAAATGTATTACAGTAATGAGAATAGTGTGTAAACCACCACGGAAATGTGATTATTTTTTATAAAAAATAATGTCACAATGCAAAAAAAAAAAGAAAAAAAATAAGAAAAAAAATGAAATAGGGCTCAAAAGGGCTCGTTTTATTTTTTATTAAAGAAAATGATTTTCATTTGTTTTTTTGATTTGGGATGCAACGCCAATGCCATTTAATTTCAGTTCACACAGGCACATGTGGATATAACAATTGCCAACAGTGTGATCAATCAATAAAACACACACACACACCAAAAAAACACTTAAACTGGAAGATTTTTTTCTTACTGCTGAGTATTTGGATGATATTAGCTGATATGACATGGCATGAAACGCTGTGCTCAAACACAAAGTGCCTCATTTGAAAGTAATTGCATACTTTATATTTATGATCAGGCCTCTAGCTGTTATACAGAGGGACAATCCTGTCTATTGTAGCCCTGCAGATGGGACATTTCTTGGGCTCGGGCAGGGCCCTGTAGCACTCCTCACAGGCACACACGTGACCGCACTCCAGAAACACACAAGAGCGCTCACGATTCAAGCATACTGTGCATGAGGTAGGAGACAGATCCTCCTCGGCCAGGTGGAGCTCCTGCAAACGCTTGCTCTGCCACTTCCTGTACTCGTCCAGCAGGCTGCGCTCTTTCCTCCGCTCTTTTCGCAGCACGTACTGCCGCCACAGCAGGTAGCACAGTGTGGCGCAGGCAGTCAGGCCAAACAGCACTGTCAAGACCCTCCAGATCCGCAGGTGACCCTCCTGCTTGTTCAGGAGCGCGTCGTAGTCCAGCCGGCTGAGGAAGTAGCGCAGACCCTGTTTAGGGGGTTGAAGACGAACCAGGTTGTTGTCCAGAACCAGCTCCCCTACGCCCGTCATGCTGGCACCCAGACGCAGCATTTCTTCTGTCTCCTGGATGCCCTGCGGGCGCTCGCCGCTGATGAAGTGGCCGATGACGTTGGTCAGAGACTGCTGGGAGGGATGAAAGTTCTCATAGGTGGTCTCCAGATCCAGTTCGGCTGCATCGAGCGGACGGACCACGCGTACCGTTGTGGGAATGGTGTCATCGTGCGGGGCGAGGTCAAAGGGCACGGTGTTGGTGCGTTGATGGATGACCTTTTCACAGTCATTCCTAAAAGAAAGATGCATTAGCAGATTAATTAAGGTATATAAAGTTACTGATAGTGGAAAAATATTATTGTTGTTATAAATTACATTAAATGATTAAAACAGTAAATATTAAATATTTAAATAAACAAGAAAGTAATAAAAATTAAATAAAGTGTAATATAAAAATGTAAATAAAGTACAATTGTTATACTAAATACAAAGGTTAAAGCCAAAACAAACAAAAAAATCCTGAGCCTGAACTTGTTTCCGAGGTTTGGGGGGCTGCGGAGATGGACACATACACTTGGAAAATTATGAGCTGAAAAACTGTCTATATTTATACATAAACTAATGTCAGGTGATAATACGTATCTCAAATAAAGTATTAAAATCAACATGGTTTTATGATTAATTACATATGGTACAATACAGCTAATATATGCCTGTATTATAAAAAAATGCCTGCAGAGGGCACAAATGGCCTGGTAATGTTTCATGTGATTCAACAATGTTTAAATCCTTTTTTTTTTTCTGTTTGTCCACATGCAAAGTCAGAAACTTTTATTTTGAACTAAAATCAATAATTAAATCTTTAAATTAAAATCCTTTTCAAAACTACCGGCACATGTATTCTGCCAATCATATAGCTTTTATGGAAATGACTTAATTATTTTGATCGGTTTACAAAGCTGCTGCTTTTTAATAGCTTTTCTATGTAAATGTGGTGCTAGATAGACATCTTTGGCCATTGCCCAGAGAACTTTAAGCCCTGTATATATTATCATAAATATTTTGTACTAAAACAAATATTTAAAGTATACTCTTATTTAAAGTAGTGATGTCAAACAATGAATCACAAATAATCGCATCCAAAATAAAAGTTTTTATTTACATAATGTGTGTGTGTCGTGCATATATAAATACACAAACATACAGTATATATTTTAAAAAGGTTTACATGTATATTTAAATTCATAGAACTTTTATTATATATAAATATATTTTTAAAAAATTCTTAAATATATACATGTGTGTGTGTATTTATACATAATAAACAAACACAGTGCACACATATATTACGTATATATATATATATTACTTTATATTAATACAATGACTAATTAATAAAAATATTTGAATACATTTAAAAGTTTAAATAAAGTGTAATATAATTTCAAAATGTAATGAAATGTATTTATGAAAAAATAAATGTTATAAGAAATATTTGCTATGAACACTACGTAATAAATATTTATAATGATTAGAAACTACACACAAACACATATTTTCTAATTATACTTCAAATAAACCTAAACCTTTAAATAAACTTTGACTGCAAATTGTGGCCATGCATGAATTTCTTTAGAGCTAAAATAATAACAAAAGTATAAATTCTATACATTATAAACATGTACCATATATGTGTTGTTCGATTCCACACCATCTTCTTCTCTTTTAGGGTTAACCTCTCGATGACTCCTTTACAGTTGCCTACAAACTGACTCTTCAAGGTCTCCTTCACTGAGCGCACAACACCTACATAAACAAAAATATTATTTTCCAGTGAATCATTATTGTAGTTGAATTTTAGCAGCCATACCTTCAATCACTGCATAAGGAACACATTTTCCTGGAGCTTCATCGAGGATAGTTTTGAGATTTGGATTTAATGGCATCTTCTTGGCATCCTGTTAAACAACACGCTTAAGTAGGATCTAATTCTTCTAGTGATACTGTGATTATAATAAATGCAGCAGGGGTGTTTGGTTACCCTTAATTTCGCTACATGGCTCGACTTCCTCTTGTATATGGTGTATAAGACAGCAGTCAGAGCCGAGCTAGTGGCCAGCAACACAATCTGTGCAGTCGAGGGTTTGCCGCTCGTCTCCATCCTTCAATCTACAGACCAGCTGAATAAGAACAAAATGCGTAACATCTCATAATAAAAACATAACTCTGGTCCATACAGACACAGGACAGCAAGAGAAACTAACTTACTGCTCTAAGTTTGGTGTCAACAATATACTCATTCCTAGCTTATAAACAAGGCCTTTTTCAAAAGGTTAAATCTCTGCATTTACATTGATATTATATTGTGTCGAAAAATAAAACAATCATTTAAAATCATACTTTGGGTTCATTTTATTTCTACAGATATTGTAGGTAACTAAAAAAACGTAACAGCTGTAAATTAGCTTGGGTGGCTAGCAATGCCTTCCGAAAACAACCAGCTTAAATATGCGCTCTCAAAACGCAAAATCCTTTATTTTAATGTTTAAGAAACTCACGATATCGGTAACTGAAATGATACTAATAGTGGTCAACAGGACAAACATGCACCGAACGAAAGGTTATTTGACTACCTTCACTAAAGCTGAGCTGGTGTACACTCAGTGTCAACTCAAGCCCCTTCATAATAAAAGTCCTTGGCAGCTGCAGGTTTAAACGGACGTTACAAAGCTCTGATGTGAATAAATGAAGTGATCATGATAGATAGTGTTTGATCATATATTTAGAAAATTAACCCACATACACCATGCTTTTTTAATAGCTAAAGATCTCCACTACATTAAAGAGAGAAAATACAGAAAGCATCGAAAGTCCTGCTTTACTAGTTGTATTCAACGGTTTATTTATTTATTTAGTTCGTTTCTTTGATTTTTAGTAATCCCAGTATAATACATTATTTAACAGTTTAATTTTTTTTATTTTATATTTGTTGTTTGCTCTGTTTCGTCAACAAAAGTTAAAAACAAAGTGACCCGCTGCAAATCTAGTCTCACACACAGCTCTGTTTATGAATGAATCTTTGCTTTGGAACAAATCTAGCGAGTCGATGATTCAATGACTCGTTCAAAAAGAGAGTCACTTGCTTCACTACCAACCGAATCGATTCAATGGGTTCAGTTATATTCTGTAAATTCATAAAATCAAGCAAACACAAATATCAATGGGAAGGTTTATTTCTGTCATTGATCATGTGTGATTTCTTTTTTTAAGTAGGACCACTAGTGCTCCTGAGTCCTTAAGAATGTAATATTAAAAACTAACTGCAAACGTTTTTGCCAAGTGTAAACTATTAAATATAATCTACAAATCTTGCAATACTGTACCTGTAAAAGAAGTGATAAAAAAGAAGGGATAAAGCTGCAAACATAACTCTATACTGTAGGTGGCAGTGTTAAGTCGTGTCGAGAGAAAGCCAGTTAAAGAACGACATTAAAAGCTAAAGTTCTCCTCATCAGTGGGCCATTGAGATATTGCAAATATGTATTTCAACACACACAGATTGAGTATAAAAGTGTTCATCAGAGTTATATACTGAATGGAGCTCTCAGCCTCGTCTTCAGCAACACAACAGCACCATTCACTCTTAGCACAATAATTAAAACAAGCAGTTTTTGCTGATGAAAAGCCTATTTTAGTATTAATAAACTTCAAAGCAATGAAGATTAAAACGCAGAGTTTAAAACAGACTTGATTTATATCATTCACCATAGTTATAAGACATTATTTAAAACTGACAGTGCAAAGCTGCTTGATGATTGATGAGCTCTGCACAGTGGAAATGGAAAACAAATGAGAAACTTTTCTTTCTTTCTTTTGTGCTCCAGAATAGCTTACAATGAAAAAAGAATTCTGGCCTGCTGATCTCTACAGAAGATAGCCTTTAGAATATGATAACGGAGAAACAAAGCATGCAATATATTACGTTTTAAAGTACAATGACTTTTTATAAAACAAAGCATGTTAGGACCTTAGAAGCAGCAGTGATTTGGTTGGTTGTCAGGTATAAAATATATATATATATATTATACTATAGGGCTTTTGAATGCGTGAATCTGATTGGCTGACGAGGGAACTGCACAGCTTTTTGACTTCAGTTTTTACATGTTAAATCCTAATGTTATTTCCTTTTTTTAAATCCTCATATTTCCTGTGTCACAAACATGATATGTCAACACCATCTACTAATTTCTGAGGAAATGATTTAAAATATTTAAATAATTACACTTTCCTGAAGCAGGTTCAATTAACATCTAGCATCAACAGAAAAAACATAATGGCTACTTCATGAACTCTGTTTTGTGAAAGAAATGCCAAGTTTGTCAGACAAATATTTTGATAATGTTTCATTATGATATTTTATATTTGTTGTGGAATTGTTGGTCTCGTGTAAAGGGTAATCTGTCTGCTAATATAAGAATGTGTTTAGAAATGTTAAACACATCTTGAATGCTCTTAAGATAAAGTTGAAATTACGCAGTCCAAGGTAAAAAGCACACTTTGTTAAAAGAGAAAAGTTGGGAGGTTGTATCAAAGCATAGTTCAGTAGCTTAGTACATATAAGATTCATATATGCAATTTAATTTGTCAAAGTACAAGGTTTTATTTTTTAAATTTTGCACCCTGTTTTGTCCCACTTCTCAAGAATGGCTTAGCACTTTGTTGTTTGATTATCAGGTCTACCGTCGGCACCATTTGCAAGGGCTTAAAAGAAAGGCACCCTTTTATGAACAGGTAAAGCCATTTCTGTTCTTTAGATATTTATACATAAACAGTCATTTATTATGAAATGAAAAATGTGAGGCTACAGACTAACTAACAGACAAACTAATTTCGGGAGGAGCACGCACAGGAAATGAATCACGGCTGGCTCCTCATCCTCCTAATCGTCCTATCATCTTGTCATCCTATCAGAGCGAGAGATACTTCCTATAAATAGTACTAGATTTTGGGTTTGGGTTTAGAGCAAACCAGAGTGCTTGAGGAACCAGAACTATAAATACTGCATTAGTGGTACAAAATTAATCTCACGAGTTTGTCAGGCCATTCAGGACTTTAATAAGTTCCTCAAAAACATGAGTAATTCAATTAATCTAGATGGGTTGTTCGCCTGCCAAAAAAAGTGATGTGCTGTTCTCAGTGATGGCTGGCTGATGCGAACAACAAGCTGAAGCCAAAAACACGAGAGAAATGCTCTCTCCACATCAACAGCTGACTCACCGGAGGACGAGTGCCGCCCAGGGCCTTGGCTTTAACATTACTCACCTTGTTGAGAGAACGAGCAAACTGTTAGTGTTGTGTAGCGTGCTGTTCCTTAGCCCTCAAGACACTCAGGCAAAGAAACACAGTTCCCACTCAAACGTGGACTGGAGGAAGTGTAGACAGATGGACGGGGCGGAAAACAAACATGAAGTGCTGGATACCAGATGTGTCTGTTTTAGTGCTGTAGAGCACATTGATGAAGGTGTGCAAGGATGCAGATGTACTGTACACCTAGTGCACATGGACTCAAGCTTTAAACTAAAATTACAGAACTTTTCCAGGTGCATTGTACAGTATGAAACTATGTAAACATTTGAATAGGTTCTTGCGATTTTTGGGAATGCTCCATAGTGCTCTGTTTAGTTTAATGGTCACAAAAGGCGGATTTATTTAATGGGAAGATGTCTAAGATGGGAACAGTTTTCGAAAGTAATTGCCTGAGAAAATGCCATTGTTTTATCATCTTAATTACAGTCCTAAGGACTGACAGATCAGTTTCATCTCAGCTTAGTCTTTTGCAAAACGTTGATGACTCACCGGAGGATGATAATTTATCTTTCAGACAGAATAAAACGGAGTATCTGCTTTCACGCACCCTAATGCCAATGCAAGTTAGGGCACACAGATGATTGATTACACTGCAAATCTGTTCACTGAAAAGGGTTTGTGAAATGTGATACACCCTCAAGTGATCAAAACGCAATTAAATATGATTTGTTTGTTGTTTTTTAAAAATTTGGGGTCAGTTTGGAAGAAACAGAACATTTTATTCAGCAAGGATGATCAAAAGTAAAGAGAAATGGAAATTTACTACATATATGTATATATAAAGAATCCTGAATCATGGTTTCTACAGAAATATTAAGCAGAACAAGTATTTTCAGCATTGATAATAATTAGATATGCTTCCTAAGCAAAAACAAATCAGCATATCAGAATGATTTCTGAAGGATTATGGGTTAAATTATAAAAATATTCATAATATTACTATTTTTACTGTTTTTAATAAAGAAATGTAGCCTTGGTGAGCAAAAAAAAAATTATTTAAAAAAAAAAAAAGCAAAGATTTTGCCGACCTCAAAATCTGACTGAGACACTTCCCAAAATAATTGGATTTCAAACAATACATTCCATACTGTTTCAGTCAATAACAAAATAAAACGTTGCAATAAAATGAAACATATTATCCAGTCTCAAAATAGCTGTTTATGCCGTCTGGTTCTGTTGCTTAGAGAATGTGAGTGTGGGAGTTCAAAATCCCACACTAAAGAATATAACATAAAATATCAGTGTCTGAAACATCAGAAATAATTAAATGTCAAAAGACAACGAATAGTAGACATGAGAGCTCATTACAGAGCTTAGTGCTAATTTTTATGCGTTTTTTAAGCAGTCTTGAATTTTCACCCCAAAACTAAAGGATCTGAGCAGTCTCCATCATCTGTACTTAAAGTATTGTCATGTATCGTGATCCATGATGTGATTGGAGAGCCCCCTCAAAGGATTACCAGGCAAAGGCATCAGGTGAATAATGATTTGTCCTAGCACTGGTCTGCATCGCTAATTTGCACTTTCTACAAACTTCACCAGAACGCCTCATTTGCATTCTTAGCCTTACATAATGAATATGCAAAAAAGGCTGAATCAGGCCAACTGCTTGGACATCTCATGGCATAATATGCAACACTGCTTAATGTTTGTTTCCTATTTAATTTCAAATGTACTGTGCTGATGCATGGTTTGTATTAATTTATGCATGGTTTGCTGATGTGGTCTACTGGAGCTCCATTAGCCCACATCCGCAAACCATTCCTAATATAATACAATCAAAAACTAAGGTTGCTTAGTTTGGGACAAGTTTAAAACAAATACATGTAATACATATATGTAAAAATTGCTATATATATATATATATATGTATATAATGTAAATCATGAATATGCTGAAATATGATTCAAAAGTCAAAATACATACACAAAATACCATAAAAGTAAATAAAAACACAATTTTAAAGACATTTTATATATATATATGTGTGTGTGTGTGTGTGTGTGTGTGTGTGATCAATAATACTTGTTAATTATGTAATAATGTGGTATTGTCATTCATTTTGTTTTTCTGGGTTGTTTTTTGTGTTATGACAGACAGTTTTTCTTATTTATGTACAAAGCAGCCAATTGTAAGAAGCGAGAAGAGATCTCTTACGTAACAGCTCTTATCCATTTCATAATGCAATGGCAATACCTAGAAGAGAAAAGAACAAGTGAATCATCTCTTTAGTGGTAAATGATACAGCCCTCTGTGGCTGCTTTATATTCGTGCTGGATGTGTGTGTGTGTTTAGTTGCAGGTAGTGCTCGGCTCTTGGCACTGACTCCAGCTTCTGCCGGAGAGAGTGTTCACTCTTATCAGGCCAGCTCATTCTTTACAGACCTTGTGTTCATCCATAAATCACACATCTATGAGATCGACCCTTTTCCCCTCCGTTCTGCCTAAACCCTTCGGTACATGATGCTGTATTGGCTTATTAAGGACAGCAGAAGCTGATTTGATTAGATGGCTTCTGTCCGCAGGGAGCTGTAGAACACAAACCGCTCGTCAGTTTAGTGTTCTGCAGAAATAAAACCAGGAGTCGGTGTTTGTTCCACCATGAGTCTGGTGGATGGTTTCCAGGGCGTGTTCTGAGGGGTTGCTAGGGTGTTGCTAAGTAGATCTGTACAATATATTGCTTGTTTTCTGTTTTTCTTGTTTTTTGTTAGATCTTTATTTGTGCATGCTTATTTTTTATGTTTTTAGATGGTTTATCATCATCCAATATTACTATGATGCCTAATTTGTTAAAATGATAATTTATTTAATTATTAAATTAACTGGAATTTTGATTTCAGTTTATCTTTATTGCTTTTCAGAATTTCAGCATTTGAAATGCTTTTTAATAGTTAATAGTCATAATTAAAATTAATTATTATTTATTTTTATTATATATTTATTGTATTTATTTTTTATTTATTGGTTATAGTTATCAGGCATGAAAATGATCTATTTAATAATTATATTGCCTGGAGGTTTAATGTAGGTTTATTGTATTTAATTATTATTTAATTATTATATTGGCTGAAATTTAAATGATGGTGCAGCCCTAGCTAAGGCCTTTTTTCCACGTATGGCATATAAAATTATTATCTAGTTATTTGTTTTATTTTCATTGCATGAAAACGAATATTGGTCTGAATTCTAATATTGGTGCGTTCCTGTTACTGAGGCCTTTTTAAATGTATTATTTTATTCTTTCAATCTATTTTAAAGTATGCCAGGCGAGTGATAGGTTAGAAATAATTTGAGGAACCCTTTATGAGTGCTCTATGAATGTTGTTGGATGACTTATGAGTTTAATACCCAAGGTTAACTGTACCTATGAGCAATAGTGATGCTCATCTTAGAAAGCATCTTAAGTTAAAGAAACAGAAGAAAATGGTTTATAGAGAGCGACAGTATTTATTTTGTCCCTCTCCTCGTGGAAAAGGCATGTGAGGAAATGGCTCTTGATAAACAGCATCCTGCAGAAGAGCCGAAAAAAAAAGTTACAGTGCTCACAGAATAAAACAGTGGTGCATTCAGCAGATTTCTCTCAGCTCCAATCACGAGGGCGACGGTGCAATAATGCCTGTGTGCAATTTTCCTCTGTTGGCTCAGATGAAGAAGTCTAATGAGCACAGGAGACAAATTTTCCTCCTCGTTTCTCTGTGAAATGGATGCCTGTATCACTCCAGAGGGGTGCTGGTAATTGTCAGGCACAGCACAAACAGCCCCAATTCTTTAAAGAAATTAAACAAGATAAAACACTGAATTGCGTTTGACCCTATTGTACTTTAAAAGAAACCTGCAATGGTTCCTCTGGGAAAACCTAATTACATTTTTATTTATTGGTATATAATTTATGGGTCATGTGATCCATGTAAGCAAAACGAATATATAAATATCAACACACACACACACACACACAAATATACAGTGGGTATGGAAATTATTCAGACCCCCTTTAATTTTTCACTCTTTGTTATATTGCAGCCATTTGCTAAAATCATTTAAGTTATTTTTTTTTCCCTCATTAATGTACA
>JAUMHE010000080.1:17274929-17292690 GCA_032359235.1 Enteromius mattozi | reverse complement strand
TTGGATTTATGCCTGTTTGACTACCCAATTAATAAAAGCCTGCAAATGGATCCAACTGATTCTAGTGCGTCATTACAAAAACTATACTTACGAATCGCTGCAGTTTCCAGTTGAAATGAACAATAGAAGCAGAACTCCCACTACTTTTATTCTTTTTCATACAAAATATGATTTACAGGTACATTTTTTATTAATAAAGGCTAATTTTCACATTATTAGTTGCAGAATGGTATGTTATGACTTCAAAACATTTTTAACATCCTGCAGGGTTTGAAAACTGATACTTTTGAACGTTGTCGTTACATACACAGCTTTATATGTATGAGTTTTCTAGTTCAGTAGGTTTACTCGGTAGCACATGTGATACAGCGTTGCGCTTAGGTGGTGAAAATTTTCATTCGAATCCCATGTAAAACAGTTCGACAAACCGGCTCAAATCAACGTAAGGAGGTTAAAATAGCAAGGCTGCATCAGCGAATACATCTTTACATTACTTTTGCATTTGTTAACACTATTGGGCAGGTTTAGGTTTGGGAGTGGCGTAGGGGATATTTCCAACATGAAATAGCATTAATCTTTAGCGACACTCACTGAAAATTTTAATTCTGAATGGCCACAAAACGTACCTCGAGCAGCATTATAAAAACACTGTAATACGTACCTGTACCACCTTAATACAAACAGACCACGGTTACGTATATTAAACGTGTTTTAGTGTCACTCTCTGGACATTTCACTTTGGAACTGCAGCAAAACGTGCAGTAAGGTACATAATTACAGGGTTGTAGAAATGTATGCAGAGGCACATACTTCCAATGAGCCTGGGTTGTCTAAAAAGATTGTCCATATTCTCTTTGTGAGTAATTACAATCTTTTACATTGTAATCCTTAAATTTTTAATATTTGCCATGTTTGTGTGTAATAAGCTGTTTAAATACCAAAAAAATAAAAATACTGTGCCATTGACTTCTGACCAGATTTTTTTTTGGTCAATGGCGAAGTCTCTGCTGCCTCAAAATAGCAACACTCCTCATTTTTAGGGCCCATATGGTTGCTATATGTAATACCAAATAAAATATAATTTTTTGATGATATTTCATCATCTATCATTTATAGCATGTACATTTTACTATGGGTTTTTTTATGTTATACATTTATATCTTCATTGACCCCAGAGAATTGTAAGTATATTAAAATTATATATCGTCTTATAGGTAACTAGGTAACGTCTTATAGGTGGCAATTTCACTCTTGATATATAGCAATATGGCATATTTATTTTTTGTTATGCTTTGTTCAAACTGTAAAAAGGAAAACATTAGTTTGTCATGCTTCTACACAGTGCTGCATCAGTCTAGTAATTGAAATCCAGAAAACTAACAACCAAAACAGCCTTCTTTCAACTAAAAGTACATTTTTCTTGGGTAAATTCAGAAGAGCCTTCATTTTTGAGTAAACTTTCTTAAATTTAATGCATTTTATTTTTTGGTATTTGACAGCTACAATAACTATTTTAGATTTTTTAAAACCTCCTTTTGCTGTTTTTCAAAGATTTTTGGATGAAATCAAATCAAAGTGCATGAAAACCAGTGACTCCAACACAAAGCCTTTTTTAAAACACATCTATGCCTCAAAACTTTGCATGCACATTTATTACCCTAAATAAGTAATTCACAAAAAATTAATAGGTAAATGAATACAAATTTCTTTTATGAATCTGTAAGCACAGATTGATAGGTACTTACTCAATCTGATATAATCACATCATTATTCACATGGCGCAGTTAATTGTTGTTGTTTTTTCATATGAGCAGCCAATGAGCTTGCTGCTCAGCATTCAGATGTATTGGTTAGTTTTTACTGTATAGCAGTTACAGTACACTTCAGAAACTCCCCACCTTCCCCAGCTCCACCTGTTTAGATGTACAGAGAAGTTTTATGTGGGATATATGTGGGGTTATTTCATGCATATTATACAGTATGAGGAGCAGAACTGTTCTGGCAAAACTAAACACATTAACTTTGCCATGTAGATTACCATGTTAAACGACAGAAATAGTTTAACCACTGTTCAAAATCAAATATTTGACAAACAGATATTAATACAACAAGAGGACGCTATATGTTGTGCATTTATTCTTTATCCTGATACTGCTTTTGCTGTGCTTGTGGTTATATATCTGCCCCTCTCTCTATGATTAATCATTGTTACACCATCTGCTTATGAAATCACACCAGAGCACAGAAGAACGGGTGTCTGAAAGCAGGGTTTGAGTTATGAGGTTTGCAGCTTTGATTGCATTGAGTTACACAACATTCAGGAACATTGTGTCTGCACGAAATTCTGCAGTCCGTTCCCAGATGCTCTCAGACACAGACATCAAACCGGCTTGCTATGGAAGGATTTTTTAGACTAATTTGACAGCGGAGGAAAGCCAGCTAGATGTGAATTCGCTCGTAAGATGAAACACATTTCTGAAACACATTGCGCTTTGGGAAAGTGTAATTATGGTAGTGAACCCTCACTAGGCATTGTGTTTGGCAGCAGAGAGCAACTTGTTTATACCTTCAATACAGAACACTGTTGAAAAAACTTGTATTGAAAGGTCAAACGCTAATGCTGCCTGCGTCATTGCATGTTAACCCAAGGACAGACATTAATCGCTGTTATTTGGGTTTGACACTTGACATTTTGAGCTTTCAGAATGGGTTCAGGTGAATGATGTGACTCGAGGTTTGTGTGCTACATTTAACATTGCATTTATGCGTAAAACTAAATCTTTTCTCTGATATAATTTTGCATTACCTCCAACCATGGACCCAGGTGTCAGGAAATGGGTTTTATGGCACAATTATAATTTCTGCTCAGCACATTGAGGGATTTACATAAGATGGCACTTGCCGCCTGGATGTTTATTTCCCCCCGTATAATGGAGCATGTTGGCAGGACTGTTAGGGCTGCAGAATTGGCGCGCTGAAATAAGGGGGTGGGGTGGATTGGTTTGGGTGCTCTGCACTGTAGGCAATACCTGTGTGGTTCAGATAACGGTCAAGTGCTCTTGTATTTGCTGCAAGCTAGAATTGGTTCTGATCCATGGCTCTGTAGAGATAGACGACAGACAGCTGCTGCACACCAGCTCCAAAATAGAGGGACTTGGACGGTGTTCCAAATCAGAAAACATGGCACTAGCTTTGACCTCATACACATAACTCTACTAAACAAACAGTAGTTTTCAGTAATGAAAATGCACTGCTGTTTGGGCAAATGAAAAAATACTCTTTTAGCTGACAGCGAATATGCAGCTCCTTATATTTTCAGCAATTAGGTAGTCTGTTTGGGTTCATTTAATCATTGTAATTAGCAGTTTGATTGACAAAGAGACATGCATTAGCGTGAATCATTTGGTGAAATTATGCATTCAGTGCTTTGTGTCTGGTTCTGACCTCTCATGTTCCAGGTTTCTTATAAATTTGAATTATTCAGTGAGACGGAACAGGAACAGACAAATTCTGCTAACAAGACAGCACTATATAGTGTTCACAGTTCTTTATTACTCCCACTCACTCACTAACAGAAGACTGGAATGATTGTGCCTTGAAGTCTGGCTGATCAGCAATCTTGTAAAACCCCAAGATGCTGAAGACAGGCAATTTTGGACTTAGTTTACTACAGGCTCAATTGCTTTCTCTTTTTTGGCTGTCAGTAGCATCTGATCTTTGGATTTGGATTAAAGTATGTATTGTATAGTATATTGATTTTAGGTGGCAATGTAAACATTTTTAATATTTATAAGTTTTATAATGCTTTAATATTTTTTAAATGCATAGAATAATTACTATTTTAATTGATATAAAAGATTAAACTGCGTTGCCGATGGTAGCAGAATTAGGGCACCAGATGTTGTTGCATAAATCTAAAAAAATAGCCATGGACCTAATTAAATCCACATCTCTTGAACGGTGGAAATTAAAATTCTGTCAGATCTCAAAAGCTCTTCATTTGCAGTGTTGACAACCCGCTCAAGTGTTCTGCCTTGAGGGTTCATTTCCACCCTCAGTCTAAATCCTTGTGCCAGTCACGTCTGCCTCTGGGCTTTGAGTGCGTCTCGGTCTGGCCACTTCATCATACAAACACACAAGCAGGCTAATCTCTGAGCGCTTCAAATAATACCATCCTCATAAGCCAATGACAAGTCTGCTCTCAGCGTGAAGAAACTGCCCTGACAGGGCCAAACAATAAACAGGGACAGACAAAAAGCATTAGGAAAGCAGTTTTGAATGTTTGTTTAGAAAGATTTGAGCTAAAGTATGTACTGTATGCATTTCTTCAAATCGTAATATTGATTGTGAAAGAAAATCAGGTCAGTTTTGATTTCATGTTGACTTTTAACAGCTCTTTTCTGGTGAGCTTTTAATGTGTGAAATCATGCCACATTGTCACTCAAAATAGACCCAGATTTACTAACTTTTGCACTTCATTATTCAAAAGGACACTTTGTATTCTATGAACAAACACGTCCGTCCCAAATGGCTTGGCAGCATGAGAATGAAGGCACAGACTGTACGTCTGAATCCAGACCCACGCCAGCAGCTGGGAATTATACCCATTCATATGGCTTCTGGAGATAAACTCAATTCAGTGGGTGCTGAAGGACTGTGCAATGGGGTTAAATGAATCTCTTTGGGTGACTGCAGCCTAAAGGTAATGATTAATAATTAAACTTTAGAAATAATATTTCAGTGTACAGTGTCATTTAAAATGTTGGAACATTGTGGCTCGTAAGCCTTAAAACTGAGCCAAATGTCTTAAATTCATACGGTAATGGCATTTAATGTTACATTTATCAATATTTTTGTCATTTTCCAGCTTTAATACCTAAACATCCTTATTTCAAGATACATAAAATATTATTTTCTGTGTAATTGAACAAAATTGAATTTATGCTTAAAATAAGAACAAACATCTGAAAAAAGACTTGTCTAGTCATTTTCTCTTTTTCAGGTAAATGCATTTTTTTTAAAGAATATTTAGACATTTGCACTGGAAAGCAGGACAAAACACTAAGGAAGGACAGCACTGTATTTATTTATTTTTTCTTAAAGGAGACATATTATGCCCCTTTTTACAAAATGTAATATAAGTCTCTGGTGTCTTCAGAATGTGTCTGTGAAGTTTCAGCTCAAAATACCCTGCAGATCACTGTTTCTTTAAATGCAAATGAGCTTTTGCGTCCCGTCCCCTTTTCCATAATAGACCTGTGCCATTACAGCTCGTACCTGCTAAAAACATCTGTTTTGGTTCTGATTATCATGTTTATAGTGCTGAAACCTCTGATGTATGGGTTTCTGAGTGGATACATCCACACGGACAAAAGCGTTTGTCACAGCATGTAAGTACTAAACTAAGTTCTCATTCACACACAAGTTTACCTTAAACTTACATGGGTTATGTCTGTGAAGGTAAACAGCTGAGAAAGAAATCATATGTTTATTTTAGATCTGTGTGGCAGCAGTAATATAGTTTTGTTATCTTGTCTACTCTGAGGCTGGGACTAGTGTTCTTTGCTAGTCTGTGCAACCAAAGAAAAAACAGTTAGCATATTTTGCTCAAACATTCACCATGGCATTTGAACTGGTACACCGCTGTCACTTGTGAAATCAAACTGATGGCACAGCAGGCTGTATAATTATAATGAAATCCCTTTGCAATGTCACAAGGGGAGCGAAATCAGAGCGAAATCTCGTTTTTTCAGAGGCTTGCATAAAAATTTACTGGGTTACTCTTTTTTTACATTTCAATGGTTGATAAATGCACTGGGTACCTGATTATAGCACTTTTAAACCTGGAAAAGTCAGATTTTCACATTTTAACAAAAAAGTTGTATTTTTAAACTTTGAAGTGATTTTGAAGTGGTCTTTAATTAAAATAAAGTTATTTAAATAATGTTAATTTTTTGGTTTCTGTGTAGACTTTAGTTTTGGCAGACTGGTTAAACTGTACACGCGATAGGGGGCACAACTTAGCAACAATGGAGATAAGTGTTAACGTATAACTTTTCCTCCTTGATAAACGTTTTGCAAATTACTGTAGCAAATGTTCTGTAATCTGCTGTCACTAAATGCTAAATACAAGCTTGAGAAGTGAGGCTGCAAGAAGAAACCAATTTCCAATTACATAGCAAATTCCCGATAAAGAATTCCCTGTTAAGCGAGGCTTACAGAACATCAGATAGACTGTAATATGTTTCTAAAAGTGTGCAATAATATGGATAACCTCTGATCTGGAAATTCATATAGTTGCTATTAATTTTTCTGCCCTGCAGCACGCTCATTACACTCATAAATAGCGTAAATCTCATTTAAAGCATGACTGCTGTAGGTGCATCTATCCATGCATATAATTCTCAGACATACTCAGAGGAACACTTCTCTCTGTCTGGCACCGTGTGGAAAACGTGTATGCGAGCTCTGCTTAAGTAGGAGCAAACAGAGAACACATTTACATTTCAATTTGGCAGCGAGGCATAGCAAGTTTGTACAATCTCTCTCTCTCTCTCCTTTTCTACAGGGCTCAAGATAATTATAGATTGATTCAACGCTTCCTGCTTTCAACAAAAATCCAAGCTTTTCAGCAACTCTACTGCTCCCAGAACAAAAAGGTAATCTAGGAATGAGGTTCAGGGCCAATTGGACATCGCTTTATTGCACGAACATTGAGAAAAACAGCAGATGCCAGAAATAAAGTAGTTTTAAAATTGGACCATTATTTTTCAATTACTAAATTATTACACTTATATAACGTATAACATACGTAATATTTTATAAAAAAATAAATTTTATTTTAAAATAAAACTAATACTGATAACATTACTGCAGCAGATTAGTAAACAGTTGATTAGATATTACAAAACATGACTTTAGATGTCAATACTATATATCTTTTTGTTGTTGCACCATGCATTTTGTTTATTACATATTTTGATATGGAGTGAATAATGCCCTTTGCCCAAAGGTTGTGGTCAAAAGTCCTACAAATAGTTTCAAATATAAATACAAAACCTGTGCTAATTAGCTGACAAAAAATCTAATCTATGATTTGGTGATAATTTTACAAAATTAGTTATTTTTAAGCATTTTTTAAAGGCTAGTCCTTTTGATTGGGAATATCAAATTTGATAAAGCATGGCAAGCACAGATCTTTAAGTAGTGTGGCCTGTATAATGTCTGCTATTATAGTTTGATGCATTGCATTGTTTAGAAAGCAACCCAGAAAGTTCAGCATGGAACTTGGTTTGCGTTTAGTACAAAATTTGCTCAAATCTTGGTTGTCTGAAATGGAGCAGAAAATCAGTCTGTCAATAAAAAGCCTCTTATGGAGGGAAGTATTGAGTGTTGATTCCCGATTGTTGGCCAAGTTAAGCTTTTGTGCCAAAATAAACCCTTTGGTTCTTGAGATGCCTTTGGAATTGACTTTCTGGGTCGACAGCATTTATGTACTTATAAACTGCAATTACAAGGGAGAAAAGGAGCAGGATCGGGCTTTGTTACGTTATCTGCGCAGAGACATTTTTCCATTGTGCAAACCTGTTATATAGGCCACATGATAGAGCAGTTCAGCCCACACGATGAATGGACTAAAGGTGAGAGAAGAGAGGGATCAACACATGGATAGAAAATAAAATAAGTCACATTTTCCTGCAGCCCAAGCAAAAAGGAGCAAAGCATTGTTTGGCCATTCTAGCATTGGTCTATTCACATGGCTTCAGATAACTTGTATATATATAGTGAGTTGTATAGATGACTTTCATGATGCTTTTGTGTGTGTTTGTGAAAGCTTCAATCTTTTTATCGTGACTAAATGAAAAAAACCTGTATATATTTTCTTGAAAAATTTCTTCTTTTGTGCTCACCGAAGAAAGTCATACTGGTCTGGGACGACATGAGGTTTGGTAAATGATGAGCTCTTCCTTTAAGTTCATTGATTCAGCAACAGAGAGCATCCCGTTTTATCTCTCAGCTTAACACAATCAGATCGATAGCCTCTAAGATCAAAGAATCCCTCATAAATAACAATCTCTGTTTATGTGGAGGAGATGTCTTAGGAATACTAAGCATTATTGAGACATTCTAAGAGGGAAAACTATGTGTGTCTGTTAGTAGAACGGACTGATTCTGATTCAGTGTATGCTAGACAGAAGAATGTCATTTCTTTTGTGAGTGAAATGTAACAAATTGCAGTTTCGATGGTTCTAATTTAGAATAAAAAGAAAGAAATCTGTTATAAGCCCGGCTCACACTGGGCCATTTTAGCCATGATTTGGCCGTCTGAGACATATTTTGAAAATCCTAGAATTCCTATAATCCTAGGCTAAAATCTGTAGCCTTTAATCGTTAATTTGACATGTTCACAGACAGCCGATTAATGGCCGTTGCGATCAAATTTTACCTCAGAGTCTGAGGCTCAGATGAAATTCTGGCAGAAGATTTTGACAGAAGACACATAGTCCTGCAGTGTGACATCTCCTATGACTAACATCAGACTTTCTTCGTATTTTAAGACATCAGAATTAATGCCAGAAATTTCTTTTATATTCCATACACTCCTGCGCTGATATGTTGCCTATGCTATGATAAACACTGCTGCACCACTGTTTCATGTGGGTGTGTGGTGCTGCTTATACTATTCTTCTTAAATACACTGGTTTTGCCGCCATTCATATATTTTTCTTGATAACCAACATTTCATCCCCACATGCAATACAGCTCGCAGTCACTTAATAATGTGTGGGTTGATATAAAACTCTGAACAAGATTTTTTTGCACGCACTCTTTTTTAATCTTGGCAAAAACCGTCTTGACATGATGACATGATCATCATATTCATACAGTCTGGCAATTTCAATCCTAAAGGACCCGCACAGTGTGAGCCTGTCTTTAATACACAGTTCTAGTCTCATTGTAAATGATTTATCATTGCATGTTATAAAAACAAAACATAAGATGACACTGATATGAATAAAAAATATTTTTTGAGAAGCAAGATCTGAATGATCACGTTACACTGAATACTGGAGTAATGATGCAATAAATTCAGCTTTGCATCACAGAAATAAATTACCTTGTAAAACATATTCAAATAGAAAACAGTTCTTTTAAATTGTAATGTTATTTAAAAATATTACAGTTTTTTACTGTATTTTCGATCAAATAAATGCAGCCTTGGTGAGCATTAGAGTCTTTTTTTAAGAACATAAAACATCTTAATTATACAAACTTCAGAAGATAGATAGATAGATATTAACTTTGCTATATTCTATGCACACTATAAAGTCTTTACGGCTTTTAAACTGAGTACAAGACTCATTCATAATGATGTTTGCTTGTTTACAGTGATTTTAGCAAATGTCTTAGTTTGTGTAGGTTTCTGATATTTCACATCTAATCACCATCTCAACATTTTTGTCCATATGGTATCCATGCTTTTCATCTATATTTAACACAGTCCTTAGGCTACAAGAATCGTTTCAATCTTTAATGAATCAAGCACATTACCCAGTATTTTTGGTTCACAGTTTCCTTTCACACAGTTTCTTTTCTCCTTTCCCTCTCAGACTCTGTACTAGCTGAGTTCCTTGGGGCTTGTTTTCATCTGGCATTAAAACAGCCATGCTGAGACCTTCCGACAGCTTCCAGATTAGAAAATGAAAGACCGTGAGCAACGAGGATTCTGTTGCCAGGAGACTGCGTAAATCAACTTGTCATTGGCAGAGCGGAGATGATTCAAAGGAATGCTGACCACTTGTTGTTCAGCAGAATGTTTGTGGTCGTATTTTTCTGGTGGACATAGATGCTGAATGTCTGATTTTCAAGGCCTGTTTGGAAATAACAGCAAATAGACCTAATAGCTTCTGTAGAGCATTTAATTAAAAGCTTTTGCCAAGCACCTACGCTCTGTATTCAAACAGATTTACTGCACTTTTTAGGTCAGCTCAGGGTGCTGAGTGCTGCACCTGCAGATCTATTTTCTTGAAGTTCAAACTCAAACACACCTGAACCAGCTAATTTAGGTCAAGTACACTTTAAAAATCGCAAACAGATGTGTTGGAGAAGTTTAAATTAATCAATTCCTTCAATATAAAGTACTGCAGTGATGACATGATTTTGAAGGTCATTTTCACAAATTAACAGAACTTTAAAGAATTTTAAAGCATATATGCAATTACCATAATTAACAAACTACACAACAGTTACAGACTAGATGTTTCTTTGTGATATCATTTAATGTCTGAAACAATCTCTGCAGTCCCATTCAGCAACTGTAAAAGCTTAAGAAAAAAAAAAACTCGTACAAAAAAAAAGAAAGAAAATATCTTAATCCTTTTTCTTAATCTTTTTTCAGGCATTTAGCTAAAAACCCATTCAGAACCCCAACGGACTGGTTTGGCCTGCAAAAAAGTCATCCCTCCAGCAAGATTAGTTCAGTAGTTGGGGCAACGAATAATCAACAATGGAACATTGAATTATTTGAAAAATTTTGCACACCCGAGGTAGTGATGCGGTCATGAAGCGGATACTAGGCTTGTACTATGGTTGCCACACCTCAAGACATCGATCAGAGGATATATTTCAAAGTATTTGTCTGGTTTTTGTACTTAAAATGCTTGTTACATCCACACCAGGCTCCAGGCTCCACCCTCACTCCCTCACAATGAGCGCCGTCACCTGAGTATTAATCAGCCACACCTGTCATCACCACCTGATCTCACTAATTACGACCACATTTAACCACACTCACCAGTTCAGTCTTTGTCCAAGCGCGTATACACGAAAGTGGACTCAAGCCATTCATAGCTGTTGGGATATACTTACCTGATATCTCACCTGTTTTCTCCTAGTGTGCTCCTTGATCCTCCATGTGTCTCCAGGTCTCCAGAATTCCCTCCTCGTCCTCGTCTGTTCAGTGGTGTGTGGTTGTGGTCGTCTCGTCTGTTCATCTCCAGTTCGTCATCCGTCTGCAATCAGAAAAGACTCTATCAGTTCTTCAAGAATACTTCTACAATTAGATCTGACTTTTAGTTACTTACCTTCATGTTTGATGTCGAACTTATCCTGTAAATAAACACTGTTACTTATACTCACCAGTTTGTCCAGTCCGCTTCCTTACAATGCTATTGTTAGTAGAATTATTTCTTCCGCATCTCATCCAACACCTCCTTTGTTACAAAACGTCATTTTAGACCTAACTTAGTAACGGAGGCTTGAGCCGCTGATAGCAGACTAATGCAGTTAACTTAATAGTTATATGTGTGTGTGAGTGAAACTTTAAGTTAATTTTCTACACTAACAGCGCCGTTTTACCTCGCTTGTGAGAAGTCAAGTTGTTTTTAAGTTGATGTTAGGGATAAAGTCGTCAGAGTAGTGCTAACAACATTAGCGTGTATGTTAATGTGTGTGTGTCTCTGTGGGAGAGATAAGAGTATGTGCTTGCCGTATATAATAAAATGTAATTTTGTGACAAAACATGGAAATGAGCTGTTGTTTTTTTTATATTATTATATTTATTTGTTTGGCCATCGTCGTTGTGGGTTTTGGTTATTTTGTTGTTGTAAGACCTCTGAAATAATAGAAACCATTTGGCGAAGTGATATGGAACTGTCTGTAATGCGGTCAAAGAGCTGCCAGGAACTACGTTCTCCATGAGGTTCCTTGAAAATAGTTGCACACATTAGAATGTTCTTCAGCCAATCAGATTCAAGCATTCAACAGCCCCGTAGTATAATGGATCTTAAATCATAGAAGCTACATTGAAAACAGTATGTCTGCATGTCTTACTGAAAACAGTAATGTGTATGACATTTCAGATTTTAGGAGTGTGCCATCCATTTGTGATGGATGTGCTTTTTAGGCTAATATTGTCCATAACTCTTTTCCAAAGGTATCTGCTCTTAAATCTGCAATTTGCAATCAGATTTCTTCTACGTCATGATACTCAAGAACCAGTGGCAATCGTATGACTAAGATTGGAAAGTAGTGCACGAGTTGTATGGACCAATTTTGCAGAGCTTTTGTAATGCCTTTTTGCCATTTTTTTTTTTCAGGCTTGACAGCATCAATCAGCATATTGTATGAAAAAGAGCAGAAAGGATGTAATCTGAATAAAATTAAGGTAGGTAAACTCCTACTTTATTATATATTACAGTATGTTTTGCTGTTTCTTAAAGGAATTTGTCTCTTTTCCATGCAGTGATGAAGCAGTCAAATTATTGTTGCATCTATCATGTCGGCGTATGAAAATGACTCCAGCTGTGCTGCTTTCTGACTGAAGCACAGACTGCAGGAATGGAAATGATCCGTGGGAGGGGGTGTTACAGGAGGGATGTGACAAGTAAATTGGTGTGTCTAAATTGCAGCACTGTGTCATTTCAAAAACCTCAATTTATGGAAATCAGCCCTATTCCCACACACAGGGTTTATCTTTTTGTCAAGCACAGAGAACAGAGTGTTAGAGGTGCCGAACGGTGGAAACTGGCTGTTAATTAAAGTCTGTCACAGACGATCTCACTCCGAACTGTCACACGAAGTTTGTCCCTGAAACACGTCCGCTAGGAGTTTCACTTCCTCTTGTCTTTATGTAAAGTTGTTGAGGATTTACTTGTTTTAACAGTCAACCTCCTGTTTACTAAGATAAGTGCAAGTATTTAATATGCAATTCTTAATTTGGATGTTTCCAAAGCATGGAACTAAGAACAGAAAGATGTAATGATATGCAGTGGCATTAGTTGATTGGGTTTAATCCAGTAGAATCAACAACACAAACTCCATTCAGACATAGTGTCACTTTTAGCTATGTAAACCATCTTAAACAACTGGCACACATCTCCTCTAATCAGTTGAATGGACTGCTTTCAAGGATTACAGATGGATCAGTGGCCAAAAGAGCCATTTAATCTTTTATTCATCAGTGATTGTTGACGCCCTCAATTAATCATTATGCGATGCCACATTGTCAAGACTGTCTAACAGGCTTTCCAGGGCCCTTCTGAACAGTCACTGAGCTCAAGAGACTTAATGGAGTTCTTAGTTATGGCTCATTTGAGTATCAGCTTTGTCTGCTGTTAGTCCAAAATACATTTGAAGAATGCAGAAACGTTTTTGCCACGTATGGGATTTAATTCTGTGTTCAGTCTCAACTGGTTCTTGTATTTTTGAAGCCTTGAAATAGTTGTGTGCTCATTTTCAAATCTGTCTCAGGGAACTAGGTTTGCATATGTTTGGCAACGCTTGCTTTTGAACGGTATATCTCCACAACCCTTAGATCAGATTCAAATATAACAGACAGACACAAGGGGGGAAATTATACTACCACAGGAAGGAAGAATAGATATATGAGAGAGATTGCAAGACAAATGTGTGGAGCAATAACCTTACAGTCTGTTTACAGTAATGAGTAGATGTGTCTGATTGGCTAAGAGGGATAGGGGGTGTGGCCAGCTCGTGGTTGTGCAGATATTTAGCTACTTGGGGTATGTTTACATGACAACAATGTACAAAAAATGGAAAAGTTCTTAATTTTGTGTTTTTGAAAAATGTTGCATACAGGCCACAACATTGTCAAAAAGATCCCAGTTCACACGGATCCACAACAACGACTGAAACGCTGTATTATGCATGCCAGACCAGTAGTTGGCAATGTTGTTTCGGAACAGTGCACAAATTCACAATTTTTTGTAGTTTATATGAAAACAATAACTTTTTGTTTTTCAAAATTTGTGTTTACAGGCCATAACACTGTAAGAAAAAAAAAAATTTTTAGCTGAAAATGGTGTTGTGTAAACACTACCTTTAAAAGATATAAAGCTATACAATAATTAGCTTGGATTATTTCATTTTGACTTCAGTTGATGAGCCATATTTAAGTGTATATTAAAATACAGATTGGAGACTGTATTTTGAGACACTGTTGAATTTTTTTTCTGACTTTTTTATGAGGCTATGTCCACATATGTACAGATATTTCTAAAAATAAATAGAAAATAAAGAATTGAAAAAATATATTTTAAAAAAAGTTATTTTAAAACTAAACATAAACAACGCAAAAACACTTGTAAGCAAATCTTTGCAACTATGGCAATTAAAATGATGTTATAAAATCAGTCTATTTAGGTCAATGATAGAAAACAACATTTTTGAAGAACAGTCTTCGTGCTGGCAAACAATTATGATTAATCGCATCCAAAATAAAAGTTTTTGTATAATATATGTATGTTCAAATATACATATGCATAATATATGTATGTGTGCTGTATATATATATATATATATATATATATATATAAATACACACACATACAGCATATATTTTGGAAATATTTACAAGTATTTATGATTATTCACATAATTTATACGATATATAAATATATCTAATATATAAGCATAACATGTTTTTCAATATATACATGCACGTGTATTAATATGTAAGCTACACACACATATTATTTAAACAAAATTTCATCATTTGACAGCACTAATAAAATGCTGTTTATTATGTGGATAAGATGATGAAACTCGAGACAAAGTTTTCAGACTTGTTTTCTTATAGGTCGGGATTGAGAGACATGTGAGAGATTACTGAAGTGTTTTTTTTCAGGATAAACATATGGAACTGTCCCTTATTGCCATTAGAAACAAATGGGATTTTAAAGAGAGTGTTTTTCTGTTTCTGTGGAGGAGCTCTCATTACTCACTCTATATTACAGACTCTCAGCTAATACTGGAGTGTCGGAGACCCATCAGACAGAGAGAGAGCTGCCCCAGAGACTCCCTCAGGCTTACAGATCATTTCTTCCTTGTTTTAGGAACGACTCTGACAATAACCTCCTGATTCCTATCAGCCCTGTGTCCGGCAGCATTCCATCACTCTTCAGCGATATCGATCTAGCTGTCTGCCTCGTTTGCCTCATTAATGCACACGTATATGACTGAGGACAACCATGGGCCGACATGCTGCAGCATACGGACAAAATGCATTTCACCTCTGATTCCAGAGCACTTGGCTTTTCTGTCTGGTAAGTGGCCACTGAGGGGAATAGATCTGCTCACTTCCGTTATAACACTAGGAAATGCTTACCTGGTGGACAATCATGCCTGACCTTGAGCTTGAGTATAAAAGTTTGTGATGTTCTTCAACTGTGTAAACTTTCTACAAACATGAAACATCACAAATGATCACGATTGGTGTTTGTTGAGGCAGCCATAACTATTTTTCACTTTTGTGTTTAGTTAAAGAAATAGGCAATCCTCAAGATGTAAAAGTAGTATGACATTACTGACTCACCAAGGGATCTTCGTCAGTGAAAGGGTGCCATCAAAATGAGTGCCTTAATAGCTGATAAAACATCACAATAATCCACAAGTATTCCACAGTCCAGCAGTTAACATCCTGTGAAGTGAAAAACAGTGTTTGTAACAAATATATCGAACCATAATATTAAGTCATCTAACTATAATATTGCTTTCTCCAGTAAAGAAGTTGTTTTGTCTGGCTTTGGAGAGAAATATGAACAGATTAAGTGAATTTTGATGTGTGGGGACAACAGGAATGAACCTTTTCACTGAAGGAAGCATTATTGTGCATTATAACTTGTATTTCGGACAAAACCGACGGTTTGAAGTTAAAACGAACTAATGATGAATATGTTTCTTAGGACCTTCACAAGACATGAAATGATGGACTGGACTGGTGTGGATTACTTGTGAATTACTGTGATGTTTTTATCAGCTGTTTAAACACTCATTCTGATGGCACCCATTCACTGCAGAGGATCTAGTGGTGACCACAAAATTTCTCCAAACCTGATCTGATGAAGAAACAAATAATATGTGTCTCCTGTAGCTGGGCAGAAATGGGTCTTAAATAACAAGAAACGAGTCGTGTTATACAATAGCTTTCTTCTCTTGTGCGTCCATCTGCTAGTCTTCCCATCGAAGCTCTGAGGTGCCACGTCTGCTTTACCGCTTCTAAAGTGAGTCATTTTCGAGCACAGACTTTGAGGGTGAAACTCAGCATCTATGACAGTTTAGATTCAACTTGCTGTTATATTGGATGTATTGGATGCATATTGTTTCATTTTTGACAGCAAATGGGCAGAAAATGCTGTCTGGGACCTTTTGAAACAATTTACCCATTTTTGCTAAGTGTATGGGCCTGTCTAATCATATAATAGCCCAAAGCAGATTGGCTCAGCAATAACTGCAGTGAAAAATGAACATTGACGGTAGCAAACAGAAAATACTGTTTGCCACAGCACCTTTATGGATTCTGGTGAAATACAGGAGACATGGTTATTTCAGCTCTGCACTGTAATGAAGCTATAGAATTTAAAATAACTATCTCCTGCATTTTTGTATAGCACCTAAAACTGCAGAAGAGCTTTTGGGTTATATCATGTGCATTTATTCAGATTTTAATCATTTTATGACAGTGCATTTACATGATGCATCTATAATTATAATATTAGTATATTCTGATTAATTTCAATAAATTGAAGCATACTGAAGTTGGGCAGCATCCTTCAAGTCATGTTAAAAAGAAAAGTGTCTTGTCTACTTTGACAGCATTACTATGTTAGGAGTTTTGATTAAAGTGCTCTAGTTTCTACAGTTCCTCGGAGACTTGGACAGATAAATCAGCTTGGCCCCCTCCCTATAAAGACGAGACAGGAACTGAGTGGGTGAACGCAGAAAATGGGACATCAGTTGGAAATAAATAACATTTCATTGCAATGCACTGCTGAAGTGGTCTGGTGGAAGACTTAATGGCTCATAATTAACATTCTCTACGCTGCCCCCCGACTCACGTCCTACAGTATTTTCAGTGTTTCATAACAAAAGGTCAAGATGGTAATTGTTATTCATCTTTGTCTGTGATTAATTATTGAGGTCAGATACATAAGTGCACTTAGAAGTCTTTAAAGAGAGATGGCAAAAGCAGGTCACCGTTGTTTTATTTCGCCCACTCACTGATATTTCAGTGTGGGTTACAGCTGAGAAATCATTTCAATGAATTTTCAGCATCATTACTTCAGTCTTCAGTGTCACATGATCCTTCAGAAATAATTCTAATATGATCTAATATGCTTCTAATATATATATATACATATATATAATTTTTTTTAAAGAAATGTATACTTTTATTCAGCAAATAATGAATGTGACACTGAACACTGGAGTAATAGCTGATGAAAATTCTGTGCTGCATCACAGAAATAAATTATACTTTAAGGTATATTAAAACAGAAATCCAATATTAGAAATTGGAATAATATTCAAGTATTTTTAATCAAATAAATATGCCATTAAAACTCCATACTCCATTAAAATTATTATATTATACTAATATTGTTACAACTCAAAATAACTATTGAAAACAGTGCTGCTTAATATTTTTGTAGATACATTTCTTTTTCATAATTCTGCATTTATTTGAAATACTGATCTTGGTCACTTGATTAATTTAAAGTGCATTTTAACTCCTTGGAGTCTAACCGTGCGTTCACACCGCCGCCGGCGAGAGCGTCAAAGTGGCCGGAAGTCATTCATTCTCAATGTGAGCCGGCGGCGAGAGGCGGCGAGCAGCGGCGCGGCGCGTCTTGGACGGCGAGAGCGTCAAGAGAGAGTTGAAATCTGGTCAACTTTATGGTAATGAGCTATGATGCGGTTCGGCGGCAACCAATCAGAATGTAGAAGTCCACCGCTTGGGCAG
>JAUMHE010000080.1:17258158-17273279 GCA_032359235.1 Enteromius mattozi | reverse complement strand
CACACACACACACACACACACACACATATATACAATGCTATACTTGCTGTGTTTTTTTGTGTAAAAATAGTAAGTAAATTATGTCTGTGTGTGTGTATGTGTGTGTGTCTGTATGTATGTGTATACACACACACAGACATTTTACTTACTATATTCACGTAATAATAATAGTTTTTAATTATATGTATGTTTTTTTAATACAATAGTACAATAACAAAAAATGCACTAATAAAAAAATCCTGGGTGCTTCTGAACTGCTTAACCAAACGGACCAACAGAAAAAAAATCCCCATTAGATCTGGCTGCTGGGAATTGTTGGATTGGCCCAGATCTGGAGCACGGATCATTAAAAATGAAGATGTGGCTGAAATGGCGTGGTCTCTGAGAGCAGTGTTAGCTAACGATCTCCTCTTACTCTGACACAGCACAATATATGTCTCATTTATTGTGTCTCTTTCTCATGGCTGCGTCCGCCGGGTGCTGACCGCTGCCGTTTTTACGCCTGATCTGTTGTTCTGCTCTCTTGATTCCAGCACAACAGAGCGATTAGCCCTCTTCGTCACCCTCCTCATCATTGTGACATGATGTCTCTGGCTTCTGTGTTAGATCGGCTGCTCCAAGCCCAGCAGGGCACTGTCATGTTTAATAGAGAGTTTGGGGAGCGTTCTGTTGTCAGTGGACTATTAATCGTGGCTTGGCATTCATTAATAACTGACCTCTTAAATTGGATCTTCCATCCATACAGTTATCATGGTAATTAGGGCGGCAGTGATGTCACAGCACATGGTGGGAGTGTTGGCACAAATTAACTAAACGATTCAGTCTTTTATTTTATAGACTCTGTAGTTGGGTTAACAATATAATAAAAGTTTATAGTCTTTTATGGCGGTTTGAGATGGAATAAATTATGTGGAATAACTTGGATGGTGAACTAAATTCTGTTTAAGTTTATTGGTGTGAAGAATCAGACATGTCCGAATCCATTCGCAGCTGTTTATTGTAGAGAATACTCGTACAGGCAGGGTCAATCAACAACAGACAAGACTGGCAGAGGCAAGACAGAGGCAGTATCAAAGACAGGCAAAAGGTTAAGAGACGATAAATCCAGGCAGAGGTTGAGGTAACAAGCAAGAATCACAGGTCGATAAACAGTCCAGGTAATAACAAAAGGCAGTCCAGAATAATCCACAGAGAAACGCTCAGAATTGTCGATAATGAACAAAACTTCACGTCAAACTGAGATCGTTCGTCTCCTTTTAAAGGGGCGATAACAAGTGGCACCTGGGGCGTAAATCCCCGAGGTGCGTGGGTCAAAAGGGTCCGGATGGGAACGTTAGTTTTCCGGGAAAGGTTCCCGCTGATGGTTGTCGGACAGAGCCACAGAGGATCGCCTTATAACAGAGCCCCCCCCGTGAGCGGCTCCTGAAGCGAGAGGGGCGGTGTCGGGGTCTACCGCGAGGTCTGGGAGCTGGTCGGTCCGGATGGTTTTGGTGAAAGGTATCCGTGAGGGCAGGATCTAGGATGTCCTGGGTATTGATCCAGGACCTCTCCTCCGGTCCGTATCCCTCCTAGTCGATCAAGTACCGAAATGTGCGGCCCGACGCCTGGAGTCCAGGATTTCGTTGACCTGGTATGCCTCCTCGCCATCGATGATCAGGGGGGGTGTTTCTGGAGCGGCTACCTTGTCCTGGTCCCTCTGTCCTCCCGGAGTATCAGCGGGCTTTAACAGAGAGACATGGAAAGTGGGTGAGATTCTATACTGGGTTGGTAATGCTAAACTACCCAAGTGTGAGTTTCACCAGACCCGCATCTCCTTCCTGGGCTACATGCCGAAGGTGTAACTATGGATGAACACAAGGTAACCTCAGTACTAAATTGGCCTAAACCTCACACTATCAAAGACCTCCAACGGTTTCTTGGATTCGCTAATTTTTACCGGCGGTTCATCCGCAACTTTAGTCAAGTAGCTGCACCTCTCAACTCTATGACACGCAAAGGCCCAAAAGTCCTCCAATGGAGCCCTCAAGGAGAACAGGCCTTCCATGAGCTAAAGTCACGATTCACCACTGCACCCATCCTCCGGCATCCCGACCCAGACAAGGAGTTCATAGTTGAAGTGGATGCATCAAACACTGGTATTGGAGCAGTCCTGTCCCAACGTCATGGTGAGCCAGGCCGACTGTACCCCTGTGTCTTCTTTCCCCACAAACTTACCTCTGCACAACGCAACTATGATGTTGGAGATCGAGAATTATTAGCCATGAAATCGGCCTTAGAAGAATGGCGTCACTGGCTAGAAGGATCCAAATAGCCCTTCCTTGTACTGACCGACCATAGGAATCTCGAATACATCCGCACAGCCAAACTCCATAACTCCAGACAGGCCAGGTGGACACTGTTCTTTACTCGCTTCCACTTTAAGATCATGTATCGGCCAGGTTCAAAGAACGGCAAAGCGGACGTTCTATCCCACCAGTTTGACCATCAAGAATATCCCAGCACCCCAGAGTTCATCATTCCTCCTCCTCTCATAGTGGCTCCGATCCGTTGGGATATCATGGCAAAGTTTTCAGTGAAGAATCAGACATGTCCGAATCCATTCGCAGCTGTTTATTGTAGAGAATAGTCGTACAGGCAGGGTCAATCAACAACAGACAAGACTGGCAGAGGCAAGACAGAGGCAGTATCAAAGACAGGCAAAAGTTCAGGGTCACAGGCAAGGTTCAGAGACGATAAATCCAGGCAGAGGTCGAGGTAACAAGCAAGAATCACAGGTCGATAAACAGTCCAAGTAATAAGAAAAGGCAGTCCAGAATAATCCACAGAGAAACGCTCAGAATTGTCGATAACGAACAAAACTTCGCGTCGAACTGAGATTGTTCGTCTCCTTTTAAAGGGGCGATAACAAGCGGCACCTGGGGCGGAAATCCCCGAGGTGCGTGGGTCAAAAGGGTCCGGGTGGGTCCGGGGGTTAGTATTCCGGGAAAGGTTCCCGCTGATGGCGGTTGGACAGAGCCACAGAGGATCGCCTTATAACAATTGGTTTATTATTTGTACCATTAAGAAATTCTACATAATATAGAATCATTTTAAATGACATTTACTGGAGGTAACAAACGACTAAAGTTGATGACCTATTTTATTTTATTTTATAGTTTATTTATTTATTTTTGTTTGTTTGTTTTTTATTTATTAGTAAAATCACTCCAAACCTTTTTAAAATTCTACTGGTGAAATAAGTTTAAAGGACACCCATTAGAATCATCTAAACGAATTAATAATCAGCTAAAGTTGATCACAGGTTCAGATTTTATTTTATTTGCAGAATGACTTCACCATTTTAATTAAAAGGTCAAAAATAATTAAATAAATGTTAATTAAAGTACTTCAAATAAATTATGGTGGTATTTTAAGAAAGTAAAATAAAATAAATGCAATAAACAGGACATCAGTTTAATTGTTTGTTAAATCTAGTGAATGTCATCTAAAGTTACTATACATAATTATGTAGAAATTTTTTAATGATCTGCAGTGATTTTCAAAAAATAAAATAAAAAAATATAGCAACAGGTCATCATCTTTAGTTGTTTGTTACCTACACTGAATGCAATTTAAATTTATGCCACATAATTATGTAGAATTAGAAGTCATTTTGCAAATAAAATAAAATCTGAACCTGTGATCAGTTAGTTGTTTGTGAATTCATTTAGATGACTCCAATGAATGCCATTTAAACTTATTTCACATAATTTTATAGAATTTTAAAATGGTCTGAAGTTTTAAATAAAATAAAATTAAATAAAATTAAATTAAATGAATTAAATAATTCCATATTTTGTAGGATTTTAAAATGGTAAATAAAAATTAAATAAATAATAAACAGAACAGCTGATTTAGTTTGCCGTCTAAAGTTATTCCACATTATTTATTCCCTCTCAGACTGCTACAAAAGACTGTAATGTTTTATTATATTTTTAACACAATAACAGTCTCCACATAGTTATTTAGAATTTTAAAACAAACCTCAGCTTTTGTATTAAATGAAAAAACGTATAGCATTTCACAATGAAATACTGTTTCACAATATTTGCTGTAAAAACACTTCTTAAATAAGTAATTCTACTATAAGCAGTAAGTTTTAAAACTGATGTATCGAATGAACAAAATCAGACAGTATTGAAACACTGCCCAGACAACCTGATTTTATCTTCATATTCAGTAAAGCTACTATAATATCAGACTTTTCCCACGAGTGATTCTAAAGCTGTTCTGTAAGCCACCAACCTTTGTTTTTGATAAAACTCCCACAGTCTGAGTGGGTGTGAGATGGAGGATAAAGGAATGAAGACAATAATATATAGTGTAAAGGGGGAAGTGGTCGTGGGGAAATGTGTGTTTTCAGCTGAAACAAAGAAACAAACAAATCTAGTTCTTCAGTTGGATATAGTTGCATATACAGATAGAAAAAAATATATCTGGGAAATAATGTGTTCATGATGTGCCCATCCATTAGAAAATAAAGTACTGATTAAATGTTAGAAAGGAACTGAATCATTATATTACAAATGTCACAAAAGCTTAAATCTGAGAACCATATTTATTGTCTATCATAAATAGCATGTATACAGATGAATAGATATTAGTCTGTTTCTACCAAAGTATTTTATTACACTGAAACCAAATACTTTAAATCAGCTAGGCGTTACCTAATAGTCATCCATAAGCGTACTGATTATTAAGAAGCAATCTAAATAGATCCTAATCCACATTACCTTGCTTTAATGTCACATTTTATATAAAAAGTTCATTTGCAAAAACAGGAAACTAATTAAACTCAAACTGCAGGTTTTTTTGGGTTTTTTTTGACCAGGTTACTAGCAGCAGCAGCAAGAACAACAAAAACAGCTAACTAACACAATTAAACAAACAAAAAACATTAAAACATAATTGAAAAAAACATTATTTATAAAAATCATGAAACATGATTAAAAAAAAAGTTATCTGTTTCAGATACAGTAGTCAACATTTGAAGTGGATGATAAAAGTTCATCAAACTTGTCCTAAGACAAGAATAGGTATTGTTTTTGATTTTAGGACAACTTTGATGAAAGGTTTTAATCCACTTCGAATGTTGACTACTGTAATCTCTTCATATATTGTTTGGATCTAGTGAGAAATAACTTGCAATAACTAGTCTCGCAAAAGTTTTTAGCTCTGAATCATCATTAATGTCAGATTCTGGGGTTGAAAAGCCAGGCCAGCGTTCAGTCAATCACATTTAATTTCCAAGAACATTATTGGGGTAAAGTTGTTGTTAAAAACATTTCCCAAACACTCCCATTTAAAAACATGTAACCCAAGCTTGCAATATTTTGAAGCGCTGTTCACCCGACAACACCCACAGTACTTGAGTTTAACGCTGCCATTGAAACGAGTGAACAGGGTGTTGTTCTGGATCTCCAGCACACAATAAGTCATAAAAAAGAGCGTTGAATCAGATACGCATGACACTGAGGGACTTCATCTTTGTCAGGTACTAGGTCATTATCTGTTATACTGTGGGATAGATGTACAGTGTGTTGTTTGACGGACAACAGCAGGCCTGCAAAAGCACTGGACGTGGACAAGGTGTCGGTATAAAAGGAGAGAAGTACTGAAATCAGCAGTTGGAGGTCATTCAAGGCTTGGGAGGTGAGGAATTATCACTGGTGAGTCTTCACATATTTAATTTCCTTTTTCCTTCTCGACTGTCTGATGTCTAAAAGGCATCAGAACGTCTCGTAATAGTCAAAAAGCCTAAGTGACATGATCTCGTGATCAGATATTTCTTTTGCACTCTTGAACTGTATCAGGTTGCTATTGTACAGTTTTGAAGGATGCTAACACACTTCAGCGATTCATCATAAGCATTGAGAGACATTCACAATATTTTGCTTTTGTCTTGGAAGCTTATTTTCTTACAGCGCTGACAGAATGGCTCAGTTATTGTGGGTTTTTCTTGTGCTCGCTGTAACCATCAAAGGTAAGCAATGCAATTCTTGTTTAAAAAGTGATTGTTTGACTCACAGAGCTTATTTGTCTAATCCATTTAGAAGTCTATTCTGCATTAGAAACTTCAGGATGTAACATTTAGTATAAAGTCATTATGTTAAAGGCACATTTTTAATTGCATATGCAAGCAAACGTAATGAATATTAAGCTAAAACAGAGTTTTAAACTCTATATGGTATGCTGGTGTGGCTGGGAGCGCTTAATAGAAATGTCTTATTTTAACATCATCTGTTCTATAATTATTCTTCTAAACTGTTAGATATGTAGTCTAAATATGCAAAATGTGTAGATTTTCTCTGCGTGTTTTTTAGATACACTGGCACAAAGGATCATCGGGGGTCAAGAGGTCGTGCCCTACTCTATTAAATACCAGGCGTCTCTTCAGGTTGACAGGAAGCATTACTGTGGAGGAACCCTCATTCATCCTCAGTGGGTGTTGACTGCTGCCCACTGCTGGAGACCGTATGTGCTGCAGCTCATTTTAGACACTTTTTTTGGAATCGGTTGTTTTCATTTATATAAACAGAAGGAAGTTATGTAATGCCCTGTATGTTGTTTTGTATTTGGATGGACAGCGCCAGTGTGATTCAGGTGGTGCTGAGCGAACACAATCTTGCTGTAGAAGAGGGATTTGAGCAAGTGCTTAACGTGTCTAGAGTCTACAGTCATTTTGCCTACAATCCAAAAACTTTTAACAATGACATCTTGCTCATTAAGGTAAGAAACACACAACAAATACTCAAAATGACAGTTTCTGTGGTGTAATTTGAAGACTTTGTCTCATTATTAAATACTCACTTGAGATAAATGTGAAGAATCCACGGAATAATATGTGTTTGATACTAAAATAATTTCCTCCATATCCATATAATTGGAAATCTTAACCACTAGATGCCGCTAAAATTTGCACACTGCACCTTTAAAATGTTTGTTTACATTTGAAAGCTGAAGTATCAATTGAAATCAGAATATTTAATTGATAGAATCTATCGCTATTTAGACTTGCAAATAGCCACTGCCTTATTTTTTCCCCCAGCTCGGTGTTCCAGCCCAGATTAACGCTTATGTTCAACCGGCCACACTGCCAACCATCGACAGTCTTGATTTAAATGGAGGAACCAGCTGCACCGTGAGTGGATGGGGAGTGACACGAATATACAGCTTCTATCTGTCACCGATTCTGCGTGCGGTGGATGTGGAGATCATAGGAAACTGCCAATACTACTACTACTACAGAGTCAATGACAACATGATCTGTGCGGGCTCTCGCTTCGGGGGAAAAGATGCTTGCCAGGTAATCAGAGGTTTAAATGCAAACAAGAACTTCCCAGACTCTGGTGGCAGCGAATGGCATGGAGCACGACAGGACAAAAACTGCAGATGGGCTGATTGAAAATGCAAATTGATTTTCTGCCAGCAGGAGGCGCTTTTGGAATGGCAGAAATATAGCTGTTTCCTTGATAATAGCAGTGCAGCACTCATTAATGCTTCTGGATATGAAAATTGTTTAAAAATATTGGCCAATATTGTTGGAAATGTATGAGGAAAGTCCACTGATGTGTTACCAGTGCAAGCCCCAACCCAGTTTAACCCCTGCATTTAATTAAGTAGCAAAATGTAAAAATAAATCAAAGATCTGCTCTACTAAAGTGATTCAGATAAGAGCAGTGAGTGATTTTTCTATTTTTCTTTTGTCGCTTGATTAACGCTGCTGTTTCTTTAAGACCTTTTGCACAGATCAAGTATTTCCAACTGTGTGGGTTCAGTTAAGACATAACCAACTGCAATTACATGAATATTCCCAAAAATGGCCATTTTGACATTTTGTAGCATAAACACACCAAAAAGGGTTTATTTAGGCATTCACATAATTATTTAAAAGTTTTAATTGGTGCAAAAAATCCTACATTTACATTATTGCATCCAGAATCTCATAGATGCATGTTTTGGTGACTAAAAAACATTAAATACTTACATTTTAACTTTATGTTAAAAATTATTAATAGCAATAAACAATCACTATTTTTGGTCCGCCCGTGTTTAGAAACGCTTTATAAAATATACATAACTATTAACTGTAAGCTGGGTTGAACAAAGTTGTTCTGAGTTTCAAACACATCTATTTTTTCATGGCAGTCGGCAGTTTTCCTAATTTATGATGGCAAACAAACCCTCCCAAGGGTCCTGCCAAAGGGCTTTCTGTGAATAAGGCATTCTGGGAACAAGGGTGCGGTCCACTGCTGACAATTCATGGAGACGTTAGATATACTCTGATATGGCACAGCTTTTCAGGGCTTTATGTTCAGCCTCTTTATGTTGGTGTAAATCAAGGTGTGATATCTTACACAATAGGTAATATTTACAGCTTTGCAGGGATTGAGAGTATCCTGTGGTTTCTGTTTCAGTGTTTAAAAACAGAAAAATTGTAATGTAAAAAAAATAAGGTACAAATATTCTTCTGTTTTTATAAGAATTATGTGATTTGTGATGTGGAAAAAAATATATTAAATTAAAAAATGTCAAATACATGAATCTTTCTTCTTTCACAGGGTGATTCAGGCGGTCCTCTAGTTTGTGATAAGACTTTAGAGGGCATTGTATCGTGGGGAATCGGCTGTGCTCTTCCGTACTACCCTGGCGTCTACACGAGAGTGAGAAACTACAGCCGCTGGATCGACTGGATCATGAGCTCTGACAGCTGAAATACAGGTTTAACTGAATGTGGGAGGGCTTTCCTTCAATCTGAATCAAGAAAAAGGTGTAATTTGACAACAATGTTGAAGAGAAATATAAATTGTGCCAATATATGAATTTCTATAGAAAACTGTATTCTGTTTAGTTCTTCTAAATGTTGGAAAAGAGAGAAAACTCCTTCGGTGTGATTTAAAAAGCATTGCAGGATGCATCTCTTTGATTGAATGACCTGGAAGGAATCTAGCTGTCAATAAGATTGATGGAACTGTCACAGTTTCGTTTTTAAATACATAAAGTTTACGACAAGCTTCTTCTTGCCCTTTTTATTGCATTCATACTCATATGAGTCTCTGAACTCTGTACTGAGTAAACAGCATGATCTTTGCTCATCTGTCTAGTTACTTACAATTCTGCGCATTACCTCAATTAAATATTTTCAAGTACTCATGAAAATAAATGTTTAAACCACATTTAGGTAAGTGAAAATGTTTTCTTCGTTGTGGTTTGTCTAATGATTGTCAGAACACTGCAATGCACAATCCTGTTCGTGGAATTTCACACCTTGTCATCTGAATGAATTATTAAGTAAATGCGAATTTTGACATTGCTGCACCAAATTACTGCATGCTAAGTTTCAAAGAGTCATTGCATCACTGATTCCCTCCTTAGTCACACACACACACACACACACACACACATGCGCGCGCATTAACTTATGACTTGGAGCCATGTAGTCCCTGGCTGCCAGAACAGAGTCTCCAGTCAGCAGCATTATGAATAGCTGGAGCACAGAAGCGCTTGTTCGGAAATCTCAGGAAGCCAAAGAACAGGCGTATTGTCCCTACAGCAAGTTCAGAGTTGGAGCAGCTGTCTTAACAAACGATGGAAAAGTGTTCACAGGTGAGGACACTTTAAAATATATATCATTCAAATGTCTGAGATTGTTGAAATTTCCTCACCAAGTCAATTTATTTGATCAAATATACAGTTAAAATAGTGATAATGTGAAATAATATTTTTAATTTATGTTAAAATGTAACTTATTCCTGTGATGCAAAGCTAATTTTTTAAAACACCATTAATTCAGTCTTCAGTGTCACATATGATTATTCAGAAATCTAATATATTGATTTGCTCCTCATAAACATTTCTTATTATTATCAATGTTGAAAACAGTTGTGGTGCTTCTTATCTGAATGGAAAGCATTTGTTTGAAATAGATGACTAGACATGTCCTGACTGTCACTTTTGATGAATTAAATGCATTCTGTCTGAATAAAAGAATATTTTTGAAGAATAAAGGCCTGTTCACACCGTGCACGAAAACTATAATGATATAGTTCTAAAAATCTTTCTCGGTTTTAAAGAATAGCAGCGTCCACACCACAACCATAAAGATAAACAGAGAAACGATATCGTTGGAATCATTTTCAGAACAATGTTTTCCAGCTGATGAACGAAACTTCATTCGATTTGTTTTGTAGCTATGTTGTGTGTCTGTTGTTTAACAGGTTGTAATATAGAGAATGCAGGCTACACTTCTGGACTGTGTGCTGAGAGGACTGCAATCTCTAAAGCTGTGTCTGAGGGACATAAGAGCTTCAAAGCCATTGCAGTTGCCAGGTATTTAGAATATGGTTATATATTCGCTTGAGTATAAGTAATTAGTGTTCCTGTAAATATTCCTGTTATGAACTGTGTTTTTTGCAGTGACCTTGAAGATCGCTTTATTTCTCCATGTGGAACCTGTAGGCAGTTCATGAGAGAGGTCAGTTCTTCTAAAAATAAAGTTATGCAAACTGATCATTTTCATTGTTTTACTACATCACTATAATTCGCAAAAAGGTAAGTTACACTGTGGCTTGCCAAAGCAATTGTGGCTTTGAATAAAATAAATAAATTAAAAATACAATTGCAAAAGAATGTAAGTAATACACATAATTTTTAGCTTCTGTTGATACTGTCATTTAACAGACTGGTTATGCCATCTGTCTTACAGTTCGGCTCACAGTGGGATGTTTATATGTCAAAATCTGATGGATCTTACAAACTGATGACAGTGGAGGAGCTCCTGCCGTGTTCGTTTGGCCCTGAAGACCTGAGAGCAGGAGAAAACCACTAAACTTTTGACATAAACCATGACAGATTTAAATCTATTGAATGGATGTATGATTATTATTTTTAAAATGAAAAATATAAATGTGTAAATTAATAAATAGGTCTATAATAGGTCCGAATTAATGTGTGGTTAAATTATGAAACATTTTTCTTTAAATGTGTCCATTTATTGTTGAATGTGTGCCCTTGAGTTTTATTTTGATCACTCCAACCAATCAGTGATGTCAATGGAGGAGAGGCTTCATTATGCTGAGCAAGAACAACGTTGCTCTGTGTCAAGAGATACAGGTGAAAAACACCATCGCATGACGTAGATGTATATCTAATAATAGTGATACAGAATAATAATAATTGAGCATTCCTGTATAGCTTTAACGGTAGAGCATCACTGTAAAAAAAAAAAAAAAATTAAAATTTACGGTAAAAAAAATGGCAGATTTGGTTGCAGGAATTCGACTGTAGAAAATATGTAACAACAGTTTAGGTTTTACAGTTTTAACCTATTAAAGTACTGAAATCTGTTTTGTACCTTACATACACTGATAAGCACCAAATGCAGGTGATGATGAGAAAGTCACATAATGAACCAAAGCTCATCACAAGCAGCTTTAAGTAGTAACATATATAGAAGGTGCTCAGAGTCATTCACACAAACACTAAACACCATCATGGTGAGACTCAGTAAACTGAAATATGCAATAAACATTCATTTAACAACATTATTCATAACATACAACCCTAACAAACGTATCAGAATAAACACATCAGAAAACATTTTGCTGCCTTGAAGGTTCACAGACACATGTAGCCTCAGTTATCCTTAATGGGAGAAGTTTGGAACAACCAGGACTTGAGCTGGCCTCCTGACTGAGAAATCAATGGAGAAGGGCTTTGGTTAAGGTGGTGACCAAGAAGCAGATTGTGACTCTTGTTGAGCTCCATGATCATATACAGAGACTCCTCCAATCTGGTGGTGTGGCCAAAATCAATCAAACTCAAGACACATGAAACCCGCACTATATTGGGTGTCAGCCATTTTGTAGTGCTGTCCATATTCTGAGTGAATGACCTCATTCCCTACATTCGTTCACTACTTTTTACCCACAATGCATTCTGATTTCGAGTGTTCACTGATGTACACTCGCTGAAGTGCTAATTCCCACATTACGTTGGATGCGGCTTTGCTTGAGAAATGCTGTTTTCTTCTCAGGAAAAGAAGTTTCACTAGAACGAAAATTAATAAGGCGGAGTACATTTTGGTTTACCTTGGGAGTCAATTCAAGGATACTGGAAGCCTGACAAAATAATGTTTTAAAATAACATATGTACGGTGGCCGAGAGATCAACGCGCTGCAATTTAAGAAAACAAATGCAAATAGAGAGAACACCAGCAAATTAAGAAACATTTTCATCAAGCTGACAACAAGTGCTGCCAATCCTCACAACACGTGCAAACTAAGAAACGCACTGCATATTGCATGGACCACAATGGAAATATTTCAAGGGGAAACAAAAAAGTGAATACTTATTCATGAATGCTTGAAATTAGTTTTTACAATTATTACAACAGTTACATTTACACCAGCTAAAAATGGGTTTAAGTCAGTTATTTCTATCTTTTGCTGTAATGTGTCAGTAGAAAATATCAGTTTCCTTTTCAAAACATTCATTTTGCCATTTATTACAAAACTCCAGTGAGTTATTTGTTTGCACAATAAGTCTGACAACAGCCAGTGCTCCACACAGAGATCTGGGGCCTGTTTCAGTAAGGAGGTTCAACCAACTCGGAGTTTAAACTTGAACTCTGAGTTGACTTACCAAGAGATTAAAAACTCAGAGTTTTGGGTTTCAGAACAGCTGATCTGAGTAAGGTCAATCAACTCTGAGTAGACTAATTCAGAGTTAAGCGTGTACACCGCGACTCTAAAAAGGCATTATCAATGGAGCGCAGATATTACGAGTCACCATGGCAACATCTGAAAAAAAAAAGAGACAGACTAAATACATTGTGCAACGTCTCCAAGATGCTCGATGACATTATTTTTTGATAGCATCATCATTTTACAGAATTTATACACAAGTACAGTACCTAAAACTTTTAGCAGTATTGTAGCTCTTGAAGCATCTTGGAGACAATATCACAGTTCTTCTGGATTTAGTCTGTCTCAGACTGTTCTGTTTCTTCATGTCATTTCAGACAGACTGGATGATGAAGGCAAATTGAATGTTTGGAAATGTAAACTGATATTTCCTACTGACACACTACAGCAAAAGATAGACATAACTGATTTAAAACCATTTTTAGCTGCTGAAAATACAGTGTTCTAATAATTTGGCCACCAGTGTGAATATAAGCTTCTATAGACATTCTATTAAGCTTTTTAAAATGTTGAAACTAATTGAAAACTCTGAGTTTACAACAAGCTCTTACTTGTCTGTATATTGCATTCATTCTGGAATGAGTAAACAGGATGATCTTTACTCATCCATCCGGTCACGTACAATTCTGTGCATTTACCTCAGTTTTTTTGTTTTTGTTTCTTTATGCACCGATGTGTCTAATGATTGTCTGAATCCTGTTTGTGATAATTCACCTACACCTTGTCATCTAGGCCTTACATGTATTTTCAGGGCCGCTGCTGGCCAAATGGGTGCCCTAAGCAGAATAGTATTGTTGTGCCCCCTACCTCAAAAAAAAAAAAAGAAAAAAAAGAAAGAAAACACCTACTAGCCTATAAGGGGTCAAAATAGAACTTTTATAAAATATAAAAGTAAATAAATAAATTGTAATTACATTGTATTATTTATAAATTACAATTGTAGCCCTAGACAGAAACTAGCCTATATGATTTTATTAATACAGCATTCAGAAATCACACAAAATAAAACGTCCACGTTTTTTTGAATACATTTAATAGGCTGTAGAATTTCTATTATAAAAATGTGGCCAAATTAAAACATAAATAATAAATTAATTAATTGGTTATTTGAATTAAATCTTTGGTCAATATTAAACAAAGATTAGATCCTGTCCTGTAAATGAAACATTATGTATTTTTAAAGTGTTATTCAATAAAAAAAACATAATTAAACCATATACCATAAATTGCCTCGTTGTTTTAATATAATACATTTTACGTCATGGAAACTGCAATGTTACGTCAGATGCGTTGTTGTTGGTGGTGAAATCACCGACAATAAAACACATTAGTCTACAAACCTCAGTCAAAAATGTTTCACGAGATTATAAACGTATTACCTGAAATTGAAGAACCGGCTTCATCTCTGTTTTTTTTATTTATTTTTCCTTTCTCTGCGCCGGGTTGCGCTGATGTCTTTTCCCTGATATAGCCTAGTTGTCCATCAGTTATGATTATTTGTATCCAGCCGCAAACATAATTGAGAGCGCGCGCGTGCGCCGGTGTTCTGGCGTGTCACGTGTGCTTATACTGCACTGCGTTCACCATAAATATATATTTTTTAATATTTAGCCTTTTTTTAGCCTATATATAATATGCACGTTCATGTTTAAATTTTTATGTTTATGTATACATTTTTAATAATATAGAACGAAAGTTTTTTTTTTTTTTTGAGAAACTGGGATGGTGCCCCCTGGGAGCTGGTGCCCTACGCAGACTGCGTACTCTGCGTATAGGGAGCGGCGGTACTGTGTATTTGTAGTGAATGGGAGTTTTGACATTGCTTTATTAAATGACTCATGCTAAGCGTCAAAGAGGCATTGCATCACATTAAATCACTTCTTAAACAGTCACACACACACTAAGTTTTATCATTTAGTGCCTGGCCGTCAGAAAAGGCTCTTCAGTCAGCAGCAATATGAGTGACTATAACCCAAAAGCGCTTGTTCAGAAATCTCAGGAAGCCAAAGAACAGGCGTATTGTCCCTACAGCAAGTTCAGAGTTGGAGCAGCTGTCTTAACAAACGATGGAAAAGTGTTCACAGGTGAGGACACTCTAAAATATAGAACATTAAAATGTCTGAGATTGTTGAGATTTCCTCACCAAGTCAATTTATTTGATCAAAAATACATTAAAAATAGTAATAATGTGAAATATTATTTTTAATTTAAAATAAGTGGTTTCTTTTTTTAATATATGTTAAAATGTAAATTATTCCTGTGATGCAAAGCTGAATATACATGTCATCGTATTTTTATTTGAACTCTACAAATGCAGTACATACAAGTTTAGTTTGGTAAAATGTTTAAATATTTGTAAAATATAAAGAAGTTCCTTA
>JAUMHE010000080.1:17236360-17258058 GCA_032359235.1 Enteromius mattozi | reverse complement strand
AAATTAAAATCATTTTGAAACATCAGTGTTGAAAATAGTTGTGCTGTTTAATTTTTTTATTGTTTTCTTCAGGACTTCTTAATTAATAGAACGTTCAAGAGAACAGCATTCATTTAAAATAGAAACCTTTTGTAACATTTGAAATGTTTGTACTGTCGCTTTTGATCAACTTAGTGTTCTTACTGACCCCAAACTTGGAATGGTATCAATGTAGCACCAATAATACATAAACTAAAAAACTCCCAAAAAGAAACCAGACAGGCAATATGAGACATGAGATTATATAAAAGTCTACAGTACTGTTTTCTTAACAGGTTGTAATGTAGAGAACGCCAGCTATCCTCTTGGACTGTGTGCTGAGAGGACTGCAATCTCTAAAGCGGTGTCTGAAGGATATACCAGCTTCAAAGCCATCGCAATTGCCAGGTATTTAAGTATATAGTAACAGATACAGATAGATGTAGGTCTATATACTGTATATTTGGAAACTGACACAATTTTCCTTATTTGGTCTCTGTATGCCACCAGAATAAAATTTAAATGAAACAATCAAGCTGAAATAATTCAAGGGGTTGAACAAAAATCTAACATTAAATGCTTAGGAATTACAATCATTTTTACACAGTCCCCCCCATTTAATTGATGTAGAATTGATGAGTCAGTTGTCCAATTACTTATGGTGCCTTGAAAAAGAGAGGTAAAGAGCTGTAATTCCTCCAATTTTGATGAGAATACCCTCCAATTAAAGCTCAGAGAGGGCACTTTAAGCCCTTATTTTTATATAAATGTTACTTGAATATGCTTTGGTCAGCAGCTAAAATAATAAAAAATTCTCCATTTGTCAAGATACACTGTATATGGACCTGTATTGGCTGGAATTACTGTTGAGTAATATGCCTTTTGTGAACTGTCTTTTATTCAGTGACCTTGAGGATCACTTTATTTCTCCATGTGGAGCCTGTAGGCAGTTCATGAGAGAGGTCAGTTCTTCTGTAAAAAGTTGTGAGTCAGCGATGACAAACTGCATTTGAAAATAAAAGAATTTCCTTAGTAAATTTAGGTCTGGCTTATAACAAAAGCAATTACAAAAGAATGTAAGTAACCTAATGGACTGATCACAACAGACTGGTTATGTCATCTGTCTTACAGTTCGGCTCACAGTGGGATGTTTATATGTCAAAATCTGATGGATCTTACGAATCGATGACAGTGGAGGAGCTCCTGCCGTGTTCGTTTGGCCCTGAAGACCTGAGAACAGAAAAAAACTATGTTGGCAATTCAAAATTGTAATTAAAAAATGAAGCTATGAGGCATGTTACAAACCAGACGTGATGTATAGATTTTAAATGTACACAATAATACATTTGTGTACTGTGTAGCTATATTTATTATGTAGGCCTATATAAATACAAACACATGCATGTATATATTTAGGAAAAATATGCTGTGTTTATAAATATATTTCTATATAATATAAAAATATGCAGTGACTTTGAAGATTACTTTTTATCTCAATGTGGAGCCTGTAGGCAAACTGATAATTATTACTGATTTATGATTACTGTTTATGAAGACTGATGGATCTTACAAACTGACAGTGGATACATGTATAGAGTTAAAATGTGATCTGTAAAAAACGTTGTGACTTGTGAGTCAGCGAGGACAAACTGCATTTGGAAATAAAAGAAATGCCTTTTAGGTGTGGCTTATAACAAAAGCATTACAAAAGAATGTAAGAAACCTAATGCATTAATTAGAACATCGGTAATAAAAGTTTTTGCTTACATGTGTGTATACTGTGTATATTTATTATGCATATATAAATCCAAAAACATGCATGTGTATATATTTAAGAAAAATATGTTATGTATATACATATATTTATATATGAGATTATAAGAATTTGAAAAATGCATAAATGTAAATATTTTCTAAATATATACTGTATGTGTGTGTATTTGAATATACATAATTAGTATACACATTACACATACATATGTAAACAAAAATGTTTATTATGGATGCGATTAATCGCGATAATTCATTTGACAGCACTAAAAATATAAATAAACTAATAAACAATGACTATATTTTGAACTGTTGTGTGGTTAATAACTGACTCAGTCCTTCGACATTTTTTATTGTTACTTTATATGTACCATATATACTTTTATTGTGAAATACGTTTCTTTTGACTTTTATTTTGAAAGCCTAAACATATGACATCTCACGGACCAATGAGCTTTACATAAACACCGTCCTTGAGGAAATAATGTGGGACAAGTTGGGTCGGTAAACGGGCCCAACTGTTTTCTGTCTTCGTGAATCTTAGTTCTTTACTCGGCTCAAAATGTCAGTGAAACATGCTCTCGGTCGGGGGTTGGAGCTGGGAAGGTCGCTTCTCCAGCTGGGGCTGTTCAAACCGGCCGGCCGTGTGGCAGCGAAGCTCCGCGGTGAGAGGCTGCGAGTGTCCCGCACGACCCGCACCGTCCAGCCGCAGACCTTCCTGCCCGCTCGGTACCGCTTCTTCCGCCTGTCTCTCAGCGGGCTGGCCGCCCAGCTCCAGTCCGGGGCTTTTAGGAGAGTGGCTGGAGGTGGTGCTCCCAGAAACAGAGCTGTTTTTCTGGCTTTTGGGGTGGGTTTGGGGCTGATTGAACAGCAGCTGGAGGAGGACAGGACAAGCGCTGCTCTGTGTCAGGAGATACAGGTGAAAAACACCATCACATAAGAACACGACAGTGGCTGCATTTGTATATCTAAAAATAATGATATAGCATAATAATAACTGCGCATTCCTGTAGATCAAACTGCGTCATGTAATTCATAAATGTAATTGAAACATAATTAAGAAAACAACAGGTTATTAGTTACCCTAGTCTGATTACAAAATACTGAACAGTAATTATTTAGTTTTATACGTGTCGTTATTTGTCATTATCGCATCAGGTTAATATGCACATTGTATTGTATGAAATACATGCAAATTACAGTATAGCAGTTGTATTCATAATGCATTTACCATTTGTCAGCAATGCGTGTTACTGCATTGAAATACAATGTCTCTGTTTATTTTCATTTAAATAAATTCAATTATATTGTATTTACAGGCTTAAGCTGTTTTTTTTTTTTTGATGTAGGCCATATTCAAAAAGAAGAAGTTCCAGACCCCTCTGAAGTCTTTTACATCGGGGTACAAGTTGGAGGACTATGTGATTGGGAAACAGATTGGGAAAGGCTGCAATGCCGCGGTGTATGAGGCAGCGTCTCCGTTCGCGGTCCCTGCGGAGAGCAGGAAGTGTTCACTGGTGGAACTCAACCAGAAAGATGATGATAATAAGAAAGCAGGACCACTTCGATTCTCAGCTACACCCAGCTGTCCTTTAGCTGTCAAAATGATGTGGAACATTGGGGTGAGAATTTAGAGTGTTTTGGCAAGGAATTCTTCTTGATTTTGTGACTAATGCATATTAAGAGACAGTGTTTTAGAATCCCTCAACAGCTTCTTCTAATGAACATTTGATACTGCTCAATAGGCTGGTTCATCAAGTGACGCCATTCTTCGCTCTATGTCTATGGAGTTGGTTCCTGCTTGTCCACAGGCCTTAACGAAAGAGCAAGGAGAGATCGCTTTGGATGGGTGAGTTCATTTGTCAACTTTAGCAGTACAGCATGGCCTTAAAATAGACTGAATAATTGCCAATGGCTTTGCTATTTTTACAGCCACTTTGGAACGGTGCCTAAAAGACTGACCGCTCATCCCAATGTGGTCACAGTGTATCGGGCCTTCACTGCTGAGGTCCCGCTGCTGCCTGGAGCTCAGGAGGAGTACCCTGATGTCCTGCCTGCCCGACTCAATCCACTGGGTTTGGGCAGCAATCGCACACTGTTCCTGGTCATGAAGAAGTGAGGAATCATGAAAGCACCCTTTCATAAAAATAAATAAAATAAATTATATATATATATATATATATATGTATATGTATATGTATGTATAAAAAGTATATATGTATTAGTGCTGTCAAACGATTAATCATGATTAATATATGTTTGCATACTGTGTACATTTTTTATATATAAATACACACACATGCATGTATATATTTAGAAAATCTTTATGTATTTACATGCATATATGTATATTCATATAATTTATATTATAAATTATATATAATTATAAATATTTAATATGTAAACATTTTTCTAAAATATATGCATGCATTTGTGTGTAGTGACATTATTAGTAAGACATTAATTTATTATGAAAATAAAAATAAGTAATAATAAATAACATTATGATAACATTTATAATAGCATTTTTATGATATTGTGTTATATAATAATATTTATTATGTAGTAGTTACTGTTTAATCTGCTATATGTTAAATATATTATTTTACATGCCACAAAGAAAAGGCTTTAGATCTCATTTTCTGACGAATGCTGATTGTGGTCATTTTTTTAATCTGTAAAGTCATAATTCCAGTGTCTGTGCTGTAGTTACCCATGCAGCCTGCGGGAGTACCTGGGGGTGTGTGTGCCGAACCGGATGCAGGCGTCTCTCATGCTGCTGCAGCTGCTGGAAGGGGTGGATCACCTGGGCAAGCAGGGCATCGCTCACAGAGACCTCAAATCAGACAATGTGCTCCTGGAATTTGACAGCGGTAAGAGTCATTACACAGTCATTACACAGGGCAGACAGCATTTAATGCTTATGTAGACGTGCAGCATTTTGCCAGCATTAGTTAAATGCTTTCCTCTGATTAATTGTAACATTCCTGTAATGTGTTTTTTTTTTTTTTTCAAAGCCGGGTGTCCCAGACTGGTGATCACTGACTTCGGCTGTTGTCTGGCAGAGGATCTGGGCCTCAAACTGCCCTTCAACAGCTGTTGGGTTAACAGAGGAGGAAATGCCTGTCTGATGGCACCTGAGGTGAGAAACGTCTGGAATAACACTTAAAGTGTCAGGACTCAACAATAAGGGTTTTTTTCTGCTTGCCTTTTCAGGCCAGTAATTCAGATTTGACATGTAAACATTTTTAATGTAAATGTTATATTTCCATTTATACTTTTAAAGTTTAAATTTCGAAAGAAGTCTGTTGCAAGGCATTTATTTGATTTTTACTGAACATTTTTTTATTTATCATATGAAATGTATTTATGATTCCTTTGTCTTCTAGGTGGCCACAGCAGTTCCAGGTCCAGGAGTGATGATAGATTACAGTAAAGCAGACGCCTGGGCTGTAGGAGCCATCGCCTATGAGCTCTTTGGTCAGCCGAACCCCTTCTACAGCTCAGAGGGACTGGAGAGTCGCAATTATCAGGAACAACAGCTTCCTCCTCTTCCTGCTGCTGTACCTGATGATGTACAGTTAGTCGTGAAGCTACTGCTGCGCAGAAACACTCACAAGGTATAATATTCACCAGGAAACACTACCTTATATTCTGGCAAAGGAAATTTTTATTAAAAATAAGTAAATAAAAATAATATATATATATATATACATATACATGTATGTACATATACATACATTATTTTACTATTAATTTTTTTTAATACAAAACGAAAAAAAAATTATTCCCAATTTTTATATATATTAGTTTTATATTAAATTTCATGTTTGTGTTAAAATGTATTTATTAATTTTATTGATATTATTAATATATTTGATATATACACATACACACAGACGTAGACATACAATTATATTTTTAAGTAGTCACATTTCAAAAACCTATTGGTCCTAAAATTATTATTTTCAGCAAAATATTTTGATAGATTTAATCTTCATTCAGATCATTCATTCAAATCATTGTTTTAATAATAATAATAATAATAATAATGCATGTTTTTATTTTTGTAATATTACTGTCATGTTAAGCAAAAATAAAACCATAAATAAAATATTTTTTACATATCAGTTATTGGACACAACATAAAAATAACCTGTATTGATAATTAAAAATTGTCATATGCATATATATGTAGAATAAAGCATTATTTATGCATATATTTAATTTATTTTGTAAATATAATTTTATAACATTTAATGTTTTCAAAAAATGAATGTAATATAAATACATTTTGACAGATTTTATAAATACCAATATATATATAAATTAAATATATACAATTAATAAAGAAAATTAATAAAGAATAGATTTTAATAAATGTTTTGGCAGGTTTCATAAACAAAACCATAATTTAAAATAATTTATGCATATCAGTAATTTGACACAATATAAAAATACTCTTTACTGATCATAGAAATGATGCTGTGAAGTCTTTCAGGCTCTGGTTTAGTCAAACTCAGCAACACTTCAATATAAAAACTGAGCAGATAAAGCCTTTAATTGACTGATTTATGTCTTGATGGTGCAGCGCCCCAGTGCACGTGTGGCCGCCAACATGCTTCACATCAGCCTGTGGGGCAGGCGTGTGTTGTCCAGCTTGGATCGGGCCAGAATGGATGAGCTGTGGGACTGGCTGCTGTGTCAGTCTGCTGTGGTGCTGCTGAAGGGTCGAGGGTCCGGTGGGAGCTCCGTGGAAGCTGAACTGCAGAGATGTTTCCTCACCAACATAGACCTGGAGGACCTCCGCTCCGCAGTCAGCTTCCTCATGTACGGACAGGAGCAGTGGAAGTCCCTGATAGCGCACTACACTGACCTCTAGTGTGTGAGGGAGTGTTCACTAGAGAAACAAGCACAGCTGGGGAAGCACTTTCTTTTTAATGTCCATCACTGTCATATTTTGAAATTATGGCAGTTTATGCATTTGCACTTTTCACTATATATACTTTAAAAACACTTCATGCTGTTGATGACTCTTTAGAATAACAGCTTAAACCAGGTACAAATTCATGCATAACCTAATGCATTAATATCCACAGTATATCACACTATACTGAACATTGCTTAATGCAGAATAAATGAGTTTGTTTTTTCTGACAGAATATTGATATTAACTTTTGGTAACTGATCGCATCGGTTGGCTGGAGGGCGTTAGACAAGCATTTGGGATTTGTGATGTTGCTTCAGAGATTGAGCAAGTGATTATATTTGGATGAGTTTGCAGTTACAATCTTTAGTTTGTTTAGATTATATGTATAATAAGACCAGTCATTGTGCATGTGCGGTAAATGTAAACAGGGTGAATTTTTAAGGCACTTTGACTTCATGAAAAGGAGATAAATGGCAAAGACAATAAAGAATTTGAATAGTATTGAAATAATGTGGTAATTTGCGTTCTGCAATAAAACAGTTTGGTGATAGATTACATGTTAATATTTGCATTACAGAATATCATCATTGTGAAATTTGCTTTACTTTAGAATAAACTGCATTGCTCAAGAGAAACAGGCGTAGTGCACCAGTCCTCTTAGCAGAAATGCAAATTAATGAATATATATAGAAAGAGAAAGAAATGTAATTACTTGCTCACATTGTAGAAAAACATGATTGTCTTAAAACAAAGTAATTTCAAAATACATTTTCTTTTGAAATATGACCTGTTTTTGATAGATTTTAACAAATCCGCATATATATATATATATATATATAAAGTTTTTGTTATTAATAATGATGATAATAATGCCCATTCATTTGTTGTTTTGGAGTGTTGTTTCAAAATGCAAAAATAAAAATAAAAATCATTTTTGCATGGCAGTTATTTGTTGGATTTGGACTGTTGAAAAAAAATTATTATATATATTATTAAAAAATAAATATTATAATTATTTAAAAAAAATACTTTTGGTAATATAGTGTAAAAAATAATCAGTATCGTTCATTAAAATGTAATGCACAATGTAGTATGCATACTGTAAACAAGGGCTGTCCAATGTCGGTTCTGGAGGGCCTGTGTCCCGCAGGGCTCAATTCTGCAGGACACGGGGCCTCCAGGACCGAGTTTGGACAGCCCTGCTGTAGTATGGGAGTTTATGATTGTGAAGAACATCCCAGAGTCCAGCCCCTCGTCCCGTCGCGCCAGGGGAGAAAGTTCATTTGGAATCCCCTGAACTAATAACGACTGATAAAACTTTGGTTTACACATTTGCGAAACCTTCCCGGTCAAACTAGGTCGTTTGGAGAGGCGTTGCGTTGCATTTTTCGCCAGTTTCTGCAGGAGTTGGTTTGACGCAAAGCTGGCCATGTTTTCTTCGATCAAAATCGTTAATAAAAGTCGAGCGGTCTTTAGTGGATCTCAGATTTTTAAAGCTTGTGCTTTACAGAGAGTCGGGGATCAGAGCAATGCGTCCTGCACGCGGCGAATGTCCGGGGAAGGCTTCAATGTCCCGCCGAGCGCGGAGTTTGTGGCGAGAGTCAGCGGAATCGCGACTATGTGCAAGTTACCGTTTCAGAAAACAGCGGACGGGCTGGACGCGGCGTTTGTCGGGGTTCCCATCGACACCGGGACATCCAACCGTCCCGGTGCACGGTAATACCGTACAGGCATGAGTGTCACAAAAATGCCTTCGACAATTTGGCATTTTATAATTGTGTAATAACAAAAAATTGTATATGCATATAATTATACAGCTTTATGCAAAAGTTTGGGCACCCCTTGCAGAATCTGAAAAATGTTAACAAAATAAGAGAGATTATACAAAATGCCTGTTATGTTTTTGTTTAGTATGTCCTGAGTAAGATATTTACACAAAAGATGTTTACATATAGTACACAAGACAAAACAAATAGGAAAAATTATTAAAATGACCCCTCTCAAAAGTTTGTGAACCCTTGGTTCTTAATACTGTGTGCGGTTACCTGGATGATCTATGACTGCTTTTTTATTTTGTGACGGTTGTTCATGAGTCCCTTGTTTGTTCTGAACAGTTTAACTGAGCACTTTATTCAGAAAAATCCTCCATGACCTGCAGATTCTTCAGTTTTCCAGCATCTTTAGCATATTTGAACCCTTTCCAACGGTGACTGCATGGTTTTGAGATCCATCTTTTCACACTGAGGACAGTTTAGAGACTCAAACACAACTCTTAAAAAACATTAATCAAACATTCACAGATGCTCCAGAAGGAAAGACAATGCATTAAGAGCAGGGGGGTGAAAACTTTAAAAATTTGAAGATCTAGGTAAATTGTACTTCATTTGTGTAATGGAAACATAAAAATATATTCTGTTGCTTCCAAAAAGCAGTACTAAATGGAGAAGAAGAAGAAGAAGAAAAAAATAAAACTTTGAACATATTCATCCTGTTCAAAAGTTCAAATAAAAAACAGTCGTAGATCATCCAGGTAACCGCACACAGTATTAAGAATCAAGGGTTCCCAAACTTTTGAGGGGGGTCATTTTAATTTCTAAAATGCTATTTTTTTTTGTCTTGTGTACTATATGTAAACATCTTTTGTGTAAATATCTTACTCAGGACGTACTAAACAAAAAACAACAGGCATTTTGTATAATCTCTCTTATTTTGTTAACATTTTTCACAGATTCTGCAAGGGGTGCACAAACTTTTGCATAAAACTGTATATACTAGTATATATACATATATTTGATGTATTTTTGAGTACATTTTTATAACATTCAATATTAAAGAAATAGTCATTTAAATAATAAAATCTAATAAAGAATTGTAATTCAATTTTAATAATATTTGTAGTTAGGTATATGCTTATAATAAAACAAAAGCTATATGTGTATTTTTTATTTTTAATGTATATATATATATATATGCAACATGTTATAGAATTATTTGCAAAAATGTAATACAAATATTACAACTTCAGTAAAGTAGTAATTAAAATACAAGTGATTTATTTTTATAGACATTTTTCTAAATTTTATCTACATTTTATTTAAATATGAATTTTAAAAACATATAATAAAACACTATATATATATACAGCATATATATATATATATATGTATTTTTATATACAATTGTATGACATTATTATGTTTTCAATGAAATTAAATTAAAATATTGTTTAAATAATATGTAATCAAGAATTGTAATTAAAATATTTCGTATTTTTAATAGTATTTGTATTTAGACATGCTTATAATAAAACATATTACAGAGAAAGATATATATATATATATTTGTTGAGTCCCTTGTGCTCGATACAGATTTGGTCCGAGGCACATCAGGGCAGAATCTGCTATGATCAGGTTGTACAACGGCTGGACAAGAGCAGCCCCATACGAATCAATAAAGGTGGCGGATATCGGTGATGTTAACGTCAACCTCTTTGACCTGAAGGACACCTGCAAAAAAATCAGAGAGGCTTATCGTGAAATTGTGGCCACCGGCTGCATCCCACTTACACTGGGTGAGGAAACGTTCTTAATACACAGAAACACAGAAACACATTTTTGAGTCTACTTTTAATATGTTACTTCTCCACTTGTCTTGGATTCCCAGGAGGTGATCATACAATTGCATACCCAATTCTACAAGCCGTTGCTGAGAGGTGGGTGCAAACACAAGAGGTCCCCCTCCTAATTTGCAATACTAACTCACATTTAATCTGAAATATTGTTGTTTCTGCTGTTCAGACATGGGCCAGTGGGCCTAATACATGTGGATGCCCATGCAGACACTAGTGACATGATTCTGGGTGAGAAAATTGGTCACGGGACCCCTTTCAGACGCTGTGTGGATGAGGGGCTCCTGGACTGCAAGAGAGTCGTCCAGATCGGGCTCAGAGGCTCGGGTTATTCTCCAGATAATTATGAGTGGAGCCGAGCACAGGTGCTTTTAAACGATTAATCGCATCCAAAATAAAAGTTTTTATTTACATAATATGTGTGTGCACTGGCATAAATAATAAAGAAATGTAATAAACATTGTAATTCAAAAATGTAATAAGTATTTGATATGTGTATTTTATGATATTTGTATTTGGCATATATGCTTGTGAATAAAAACACTATAGAAACTGAAATGTTCACTTATGTTTGAGAAATGAAACTTTTTCCAGGGTTTCCGTGTAGTGGAGGCTGTGGAGTGCTGGCACAAATCTCTTGTCCCACTCATGGAGGAGGTTCGCTCACAGATGGGAACCGGGCCGGTCTATCTCAGCTTCGACATAGACAGTCTGGACCCAGCATTCGCTCCAGGCACAGGAACACCTGAGATTGCGGGCCTCACACCCATTCAGGTATGCTTCACCTGTCGCTCAGAAATGCTTAAACCTGCTCCTGGAGTAAAGAATAAACTCCCATCACCCTTAAACCTACTAATGAAGGTCAATAATACTTCCACAAATATTTATGTAGACATAAAATTTGCTGCTTATGTAACCGTAAATAGAACAAATGATACAAGTTTTTATTCTGCCATACTGTACTATATATTACAGATCAAAGATACAGCCGAGAGCAGCCCTTAGACTTTGCACGTGAAAGTTTAATATTAACTTTTGGAGTTGGTCAAAAGCATGTTTAAAGACACATGGCTGATTTGAATCTCAATCAACACACTTAATAAGAATAATATATTTTGAAATTTGTTTTCAGGGTCTGGAAATCATTCGAGGTTGTCGAGGTCTTGATCTCGTGGGTTGTGATTTAGTTGAAGTTTCTCCACCTTATGACACCACAGGTACTGTATGTCTATATATATATATATATATATTTATAATTATACACACATACAACTTTTATTTATATTATTTATATTGTATTTTTATTATTTACTTTATATTTTCCACAGGAAACACTGCTTTGACTGGGGCTAACCTCCTTTTTGAAATGATGTGTGTCCTTCCAAAAGTCAAATATTATTGATTATTTACGTTTTCATTTCCGTCTTTTATAAGACGCTTGAAGAATGTCTCAAAGAATTGCACAGTGACATATACATGATTTATGTACAAAATCAGTATTTATATTATTTTCAGCAACAAATACTTTTATTTGGATTAACAAAAGTGTCGCAATTTATGAACACAGTGAGGAAAATTCATACAGCAGATAGAGAAACATAACTCTCGGAAATAAATAAAAATAAAATCACAAAAGTATGAAAATAAAACATTTTATGTTTATTTGATAATATAGTTTTTGAACCGATTAATAAATAGATTACATAACATGATACAGAGTTCATATTTTACACCACAGACATAAATACCGTTAGTCATATAGAGTAGATAAGCCATGAAAATTTGGCATGATTTAATGCTATCTTAAATTTAAGATATTTTTCCAGTGCATTGCAAAACACAAAATGTTAATATAGTACAATGGCACCAATACCGCATCGTATAATGAATGTTCATTGAACACCATATGAATAAAGTAATATTATTCATCACTCAAAATATGTCAGTAATGGAAGACTTCATATAGGAGTGGATTAAATTCAACCACACCTTTCTGTGCATATGCAAAAGCTAATCAAATGCATTAACTACTAAATCCTGCTGACAAACATAAACGAGACAAATGGTTTTCTACAGCAAACATGAAATGCATAGTACAAAATACTTCAGATCAAGTATGTATTCTTCTCTCTGTACTGTTGAGAGTATGTTTTGCATGCCACAGCACATTTTTAATGAAAGAACACAACTGGAAACTATGTCGCTATCTGTCATTCTTTAAGGCTTTACCTGCTCATTTTATTGCTGGACTATATAGCTGAATGTGACTTGTACAGATCGATAAAGAGCTGTTACACCCTTTACTTCCACTGTCAATCTGGTAAGAACATCTGGAATTACATCTTTCTAATATTTTAGAGACACGAATCCATATTATATTTTTACACATACATTGAATATTATGTAACTATTTACACATTGGGGCTCAGTTTATGTTGTATGGGTATTGCTGTAAAGTTGCGTCGGTTGTGTTAAAGTCTGTGCCACAAGTATGGAAGATGCTAAGAAATTTGACAAGTGTTGCACTAAAAAAAATAACTAAACCTCAAAGGTTTTCTTTAGATACTGAATTGATAAAGCTGCAGTATTTTTAAGTTTAAATGTACAAACTTTAAAATATCTACCATCCATGTTTTCACTATTATTTAGAAGGGAAAAAAAATCTTTGTTTATATTCAAATGAATAAAAATAATAACAATAATGGCTTTTCATATTTTCAATTTTGAATTCATATAAACTTTTAATAAATATCTAAAAGTAGCCTCAGTGTTTTATTCTAGTTTTACTTTATATTTATGTTTTAGATTATTTTTTTTATTTTTTTGGTAAGGAATTGCAAGTAAAGCATATTAAAATGTGGTAACAGTTAGCTAATGCATAATTTTGAAATGATACAAATATTTTAGTACACGTACTGCAGAAATGTACGTTTTCCATAATTAATCAATGCTGTGAAATCATTGTGCACTGTTATTTCATTAAAATCCTTGCATTAACTGAAGTTAACATATAAAACCTTACTGTAAATTGTTAGCAAAAAGCTAAATATCGCATTTGTAGATCAAGGGCATTAAATTAGAAAGGAAAGTGTCTCTTAAAATTGACAAACATAAAAATTCACAGTATTGTCATGAGTAAACATAGTTAGGACTAAAAAGTCTACAGTGATCATGTTTGTTATGCTACATTATGTTAGCTGTTTTTCATGTTGCAGTGGTATTCGTGGAACGGAAATGTTTCAAAAGCTAGGCGAGGGTATTGATATTTTGGCTCTCAATCAACATTCTTTTGATATAACCAAGCCCTCCATTAGAGCAGCTAAATTAAGATTTCCGAGAGGTCAGCATCAGTGTCGATTCAAGTACTCCAGACATTTCCTTTACCTCAACAATGCTAACCAAAATCATGTCTGTGAAATCGAATTGTCTCACAAGCATCCGGCTCTGAGCAGCTTCAAGCCTGGTTTCGCTGAGGCCATCGGGTGCTTCTAATCCAGCTGGGTTATTAGCTCTAGCAAAAGCATGCTAGCTCCCACGAGGCTTTATTTGTTGACAGTGATCTTGTCCAGACCGGGCCAGGCTGGGACGTAGTACCGGGGCAGCGTCCCTTCCATCAGTCGCTCCATCCAGAGTCCAAGTCGATCCAGTTTGTGGTGGATCTGAAGAGTCGTGGATCGAGAGCGTGTCATGCCCTTCCTGGAGCGGGAAACTCCTCCTTCCTCTTCCGGCTTGCTATCCAAGTCTTCACCTGTGTAGACTGGCTTGAAAAGACACAGGTATTTCTTATGTCCATTTAGGGCTAGAACGTAGCCTGTGTAGTCTACTTTGCGGCTGCCCACTTCGTCCTCATCCGTGTCGATCTGCATGGCGTCCTGGGCGTATTCCAACACGGCTGCCATCCATTCGCTGTGTTTATCCACATTTAGGAAGGAGAAGTGTAGGGTAAAACTCCTACGAGGAAGAGGAAACATTGTATAGATCTTTTTTAGACATTGTGACTTCAAGGAACGACATGCAATGATGGCTCACCCTGTAAACGAATAAACTTCCTTGGCAAACTTGCTGAGCAGGATGTTTTTTGTGGAATCGGTAAGTACCAGAACTACATTAATGTGACCCGGCCTCAACTTAACCAGGTTACTAGTGTATGTAATGTCGGTTAACTCTGTCACCTCCACAAAGTTTTTCTTTGGTGGGCGACTGCTGGAAAAAAAAGAAAAATGAAACGTTTATATAAGAGCATTTAATAGTATGATAATTTAGGGATGCATCAATTATAAAAAAATATATTATTTAATGCTATTTTTTTAGCTGATAACAAATTTATTATTATTATTATTAATAAATTCTATAAATAATCTCAACATGAAGGGAAACAAGCATGCATAAATATCCAGTATTGTTTTAAAATTGCTACTACCCATTAAATGAAATGGTACTGATACATAGTGCATTATTAAAATAGATCAAGTTCTGTGGAATGTATTTATTGGACTTATCCAGATGTAATATTACAAAAGAACCTGGATGTGCTGGAGGTGTTTGGTGAACCGTTCTCAGCCTTGGAAGCCTCTTTTGCTTTCGTTTTGGGCTGTTTTTCCTCACTTGAGTCACTGAAATTAGAAACAGCAACGTTCAATGTCTGTGCATTTACCTCCTAACACATCATAATTATGAATGCAATAAATCTTACCTGAAAGCCTGAATAACTACAGTGCCAAATAAAATAAAAAGTGCTGAGAAAATCAAAGATAGGAGGGGCATCATCTCACGCCTGCAAAATTAATGATAATAACTTAATAGAGCATTATCAAAAATATTTGCTGACTAATCCCACCTTAACAATTGTTGCTTTTCACCACTAACAGATATTTCATAAAGCTTATTACCTGAATTAGCAACAGTACAGAATAGGGGCAGAGTATAGGGCCAAATGGCATTTTATTTACCTACCAGTTATTGTGAAGAAGATCATCGATAATTTCAGACAAGTAGTCATATGCCGTGTAAATCCATCTTATTAAAAACATCTGAAAACAAAAGGATGTACAAAATTAAGTTCCAGCAAATTTGGATATAATCTAGAGCTCTACTGAAATATGCATATAGGTCACTGCTAATTTCCCAATTAAAACGTTCCATGAAAAGCAAACCCTGAGAGACTCACCGAGGTGAACTCATTGTTGAGCTCTGGGAGAACGGCATCATTGTTGAGGATGGAGGGATCCTTCTGCAGTCTTTCGAGTTCCTCCAAGAGCTTGTGCTTGTCTTCCTTACTGCCGTTCCATCCTCCCAAAACTGGCTTATACAGAATCTTACCAGCTCCGTTACGCCTCTCCAGAATCACCACCTGCTCAGAACACACAAAAGTTTCATCTATTTACACACCAATAGTGGATTTTGCCAATGGAAAAAAACAAGCCAATAACCAATTGAAGCTTGGGGTGCTGAATCTATATTGAATGTCAAAAATCAATGTAAAATAGTGCTTTACTTCAAAAGCAAGCATTATTACTCAATGAACAACAATGACTTAATCCAAATCTAATCTGAAAAAGTAAAACTTTAGCAATCCTGTAAAAAACTGCTACATCAAAATGATTGCTTTGCTCCATTCTCTGTCTGCAATAATTGATGCAAAAAGCAACTAATAATGGTGAACAATCATTAGATGTAACACTTCTGTCAGGACCACTATCATCAAAGATGATTGACAGTAAGCATATGGTTTGCACTGGTAATTAGTAATTAGCTAGTGAGCAATGCGAAAACTGCTGATAATACTTAAGGACCTTATATATGCTTAGATAGGTGTCATATTTCTATAGGTAGATGCGCTATGCTTCATATTTGTCAACCTCTATACTGCTCAAGTATTTTCTTCTCGAAACAAAAATGGATGGGGAAGGTAACATCTACCTGTGGTGGTGTGCTGTCTTTGTTCTTCAAGAGAACATCACATAGGGGCTGCTGGCGTCGCTGGTAGACGTAAGCAAACCGCAGCACATCATTAGTGTTCGCAGAGGCTAGCGAGAGGAAGGCTTCTTTTCCTGTGGCGAAGGACTCTTCCTCACCAGTGATGAGTAGAACGCAATATCTGTGGAAAAGATATTGCAGACTTTTGGAAAAGACCCTTTAATATGTTGAATTATCTCCACTGACTTTTACAAAGCCGTCTCACTTTCTGCGACGATGGAACTGTTTGACAGGGCAAAGCTCATCAAATAGCTTCTGGTTCACCAGACGAGGGGCCAGGAGGAACTTGTTGTTGGAGATGAACTCATCTATTATCTGCTTCTTCATCCCTTTAGCCTGAGGGAGCAAATGTTTAATTGAAAGTCAAAAAGTAAACATATTTATATCTTCTCAAACATCTCAAACAAAAAGTTGCTGAAGCCCCAACCTGGACTGTGTTTCCAGTACAATGGCGTAACTCACTCATTGACCACCATTGTGAAAACGAACTAGCTAGTGTCATTTTGCTTTATGTAATGTTTGATTCATCACAGGTTCCCTCTTATATCATATTCTAGGGGTTCCCTCGGGCATTTATGCATATGCGCACTCTTCAGTCTGTCAGCACTTATTGAGGATGTGCATGAAAACAAAGATTAAAATGCATTTATGTTTAGATTGCATTGCATGTTAGCTTGATTTAAGCATAATTTATTTAAGCCCATCTGTCTTATTAAGAAGAAACTATGCTTCTAAGCACAGGTCGAGAGCTGCTGGTGACACTGTTTACGAAATGTGCATTTGAATTATGGAATGATAGTTTCGAGAAACACTGAATCATTGCACTATGTTGGTAATGACAGAACTTGCAACCATAGTTAACTATGCTTTTGGGAAATGCACCTCTCATTGGTTTTTGTTGGTTGTTGTTTTAAGACCTTCTAAAACCCTAAACACACTGCGTGATTGTCGTCTGTCCCAGATGAAAGACTAGCATTGTAGAAAAGTCGTGGCAATACATTTGTTACGATCTGGTATAATCCACGTTTTCTGACCAACTAATAAAAATGCAACATGAAATCAATGCGACATGGTGCTAAAACTTAAAACGACTTAACTCTTATGCCTACTTCTTTCACCACTTTCACTTTTTTCAGCACACATAAAAACTACAACTGCTTAAGTGTGATTTATCATGCTTTTTTTTTTGCTTACAATGTTTGTTGCATCATACAAGTCAATAGATGTCATCATCAGTCTACATGCATGTCGTAACCATGTTTATTAGATCCATGTCGCACAGTGCAACATGCAAAACAGCATGGAAGTAAGTGATTAATGACAAAATTTTCATTTTTGGGGGAAAGTAACCCTTTAAATAACATTAAGAAAATAGTTTACAATATACAAAATGAATCAAAAAAACATCTAAATTGCACTACTTTGAACTATCTGAGCTTTAACAGGTCAAACATCAACTATTTTAAACATATACTATTTTTGCCAGAAACAAAACTCAATGTGGCCTACAGTAGTAGTACTATAGGAAACAGGTCTACCTGTATAATATCTGCAGGTTTCTCAACGTCCTCTTTGAAGACAAGCATGGTTGGTGCATAAGTGTTTATGTTGAATTTTCTCAGCAGGTCAGCGGTCTCAGAAAGACCTTGATCCACATATCCAAACTGCACATAGTCCTTATAGGCAAACGCTGTAAGCTATTAGAAATAATAATAAAAAAAAACAATCAATCATTGGTGTATTGGCTAAACATTGGCAAATCTGGAGGTTACTAAACAATCTCTACCTTATAAAGCAAAGGAACTGAAGGCACTTGGTCAAACAGGAGAACATGTGGCTTGTTCAGCTCATGCCAGCTCTTCAGAAACTCTTGGTTGTTCTTGTCTGTAACCTAAAGACATTCATGAACGAGAAGTTTGAGACCAGAAGAAGACATAAATGCAGATTATTGATGATGTTCACTAACCTTTTCAACTAGTCTCTGTGGCAGCAAATCTTCTACAAACTGCATCAGGTGGCCTTTAACTACAGCGTAATGGAAGAAAGCCACTTTTCCATTGACGACACCAAGAATGGATGGAGTCTGATGTGCTCCCAAATGATTTGCTAAACGCCGCTCGTAGCCAACATCAACCACGCCAATTCCAATCCCTAGAGATGAGAGAAACTACTTCTTATCTGGAGGAAGTGATCATATCACGAACAGGGACATGACAAGTAAGCATTTCTAGAAAATATGAATTGTCTCACCTAGAGTTTCCAATTCCTGCACTGTTTCTTTCCAGACTGGCTCGATGTGGATGCAGCTGAAGCACCAGTCTGAGGTGATCTTGATCAAGTAAGGCTTCCTGAAGCTGTCAGGCACAACTTCATTGACATACTGGTTGAAGTGCAATGTGTACTTGCTATCAGCAAAGTCCCGGCCAGCCTTATTGTTGAAGGGAAAGTGGAAGAAAGACTCGTCAAAGTAGAAGTTGTCATGAAAGTGTCGGAAACCATGATGGCCGCGTCTATACGGGTGAGTGTTATCGGTTTGTCCATAACGATCGTAGCTGGCTCTCTTGTCCTCGTTTGTTAAGATCTATGGAGTAACATGAAGCTAGCGTTAGCATTACTTCTGACAGCATGTGATCTGTTTTGTGTCTTTATGAGCTGCAGTACCTCATATGACTTTGTAATCTTGATGAACATGTCTTCTGCTTCAGGATTTTTGTTTTTATCAGGATGCCTGACAGTAGAGATGAAAAATGACCATACCTTTCTCATTAAGGCATCATGAAAATACTGTAGTATTACAATGTACAAAAAATAGCACTCTCACCATTCTTTGGCCAGGCGTTTGTACACTTTCTTGATTTCTGCTTGGCTTGCGCTTCTGGTGACTCCAAGAACTTTGTATGGATCAAATTCTGCAGTGCTTTCCACCGAAGCATCCATCAGGAGCACACAGGCCATCATTACAGAGAGTGACAGCACCACCTTCCTCATCATGACCATCTGTTCTTCTGCACGAAGACTAACAAAATCATGACATTAGGGAGGAAATATGTAAGTATGAATATTGAAAATAAATGCATATTTCATTATAAAAATTAAATAAAACATGTAAAATATATAAATACGTAAATTAATTTCTAATAAAAATAAAAAATATAATGAAATCTGAGCTCATAAATAACAAGTACAAACAATGTGATGGCTAAATAGATAAATGTGAATGTGTAGCCTACATAAATGAAGGAATTAAATATATTTGTTACGTTTTTGTATTTGAAGTAAAACTTGTATAATATATAAATATTAGATGAAAAACGTAAAAATGATTCCTAAATTGAAGTAAAAATTATTCAAATGAGATAAAATAAATAAAAATAAAAATTTAATTTAAAAACTGAAAATATAAAAATAAAAGGCAATCCAACATATGAATAATTTTAAGAGTATATAAATAAAACTATTATCACAGTATATATATTTATAAAGAAAACAAATACTTTTTCAGTGTTATTAGCAATAGAACTGTCTTCGCACTTGCCAAATAAAATACAACTTAACAATCCTGACTGTTCAAGCATAGAAAAACAAAATAATAAATAAAATATGTCCTTTGCATATAGTGAAAGCTGTCATGCAAAATCCCTAAGTTTGCATCGGATGTCAGTGGCACATGCTAGTCGCGTTTAGAAACACAGGAAACGCGACATATGGGATTCAGCGTCAAGAGAAAATAACAATTAAATTGCGCTCAGGGGGCAATAATAAAGCAGGACATGCAAATAAAAGAACATCTGACGAAACTGAAAGATCCTTAGCTAGCGCGTTAGCCAACCTAGCTCATGCTTTTATCACGAATATGACATCAAAACGAATGGAAACAATTACAGCATGAATGGAACATGAATATACCGCTGCTAATGGTGACAGAAGTTCATCCATCCATCCGAGTGACGCGTTCATAAACCATGAGACATGCGCATTAATATTAGCAGAGATTCACAGCGGCATAAACATTCTCTCTCTCTCTCTCTCTCTCTCTCTCTCTCTCTCTCTTTCTCTCTCTCTCTCTTTTTTTCCTTCAGAAAACCCTGCTATGATATAGTGATGTATCAGATGCAAAAATGTAACATACTGTACACATACATTAAAATGTTTAATGCTGAGACAATCTTAGCATAATAGTCTAGACTTCGAATAACTAAAATAATATGAAGATAGAATTAGTAATAAAAACTAGTGCTGTCAAACGATTAATCACATCCAGAGCAAAATACTAAACAAATTAAAAAATACAAATAAAAACCTTAAAAGGAAATGCAAACTCATGCATAAACATATTTAAGAAATATATGTTGGTTATATATTACATATATTTATGTAGAATAGAAAATATAAAAATATAAAATGTATGTATGTAAATACTTTCCAAATATATGCTTAATGTGTGTGCATTTATATATGCATAATAAATAAACACATTACACATACATCTGTTATTTAAACTTTTATTTTGGATACGATTAATCGTTTTAAAGCATTAAAAACAAAGAAGATGTACAAGGTCATTTTTATTGCTGTTCAGCTGTGTGTCAGTAAACTGGACAGCATGTGCTGCTATGAATCAATATACTGGGCCAACTTTTGTCTGACAGACTTACAGCCTTTAACAGAAAATATTCTCTCTTCTTCAGGGTAGTAAGGCATGTCTTCGGCCACTCTATCTGCCAGATCTTGGTCTTGGGTTACGTTTAGATGGATCATCTCAACCAAGACACACTGACGCACATGCTTCAGCTCCAGAGGTAGGAAAGGAATATAGTGATCAATCAGATGCTCATCTAAGATACTAGAGTGCAGAAATCCACCTGTAGAACACACATACACATTAAAACTATAATTATTTGTGGAGCAAATGCAAGCACATAATTAGGTTTGGCCAAAACAAAATAAAATAAAATTTAGGACACAACTACTGAAAACACATTAATCAGTCACAAAACAGATTTTGAAATGATATATAAACTGGGCAAAAAATATATGTGGAAATCTAAGTAAATAAAAATGATCAAAATGTATTGGTGTGAATATGTTTTAAATTATATATAAATGATTTCAATGTTCTTTCAGTACACACTGTTCTTATCATTGAAGATATTTTGTTGGATCCTAGTCTCCAGTTTCTTGCTGTTCATCCACAGCTCTTCTCGAATTTTGCCATTTCTCCAAAAATCCAGAGCAACTTCAGCAATAATATTCCCACCTGCATTACTACAAATAAACAAGCTTATCGTTAGTTCTGACACTCGTTTGGGAACATGAAGGGCATTTATTTTTTTCTATAGCTGCATTTAAAGGGTTAGTTCACCCAAAAAAATGAAA
>JAUMHE010000080.1:17217184-17233180 GCA_032359235.1 Enteromius mattozi | reverse complement strand
TCGATAACGGCATTCGTTGACAACGAATTTCATTATCGATAATTATCGATTTTATCGATTAGTTGTTGCAGCCCTAGCTAAATGTAATCACTTTTGCTGTCAACATCATATGACCATAGTTTGATGTAAATATTGCATTAAACACTTTTGTACCTTATCGTTATTCCTTTTACAAGTTAATTAATTAAAGGAACACTCCACTTTTATTGAAAATAGGCTCATTCTCCAACTCCTCCAGAGTTAAAAAGTTAGGTTTTACAGGTTTTGATCTCCAGGTCTGGCGATAGCACTTTTAGCATAGCTTAGCATAAATCTTTGAATCTGATTAGACCGTTAGCATCCACAATCAAAAAACTAGTGCTGTCAAACGATTAATCGCGATTAATCGCATCCAAAATAAAAGTTTTTCTTTACATATTTACATACACAACTATACTCCACCCTCAGACCCAGAGATCGGCTGAATGGATTCAAAAACTATAAAACTCAACTTTTTAACTCTGGGGGAGCTCGAGAATTGAGCCAGTGAGTGTTGTTTTAAATTGACAATGACAAATGCAGTGTAGGTGTACTTCTCGGGGAAGTTATTTGGTAATCTATCTGTTTGAAACAAAGAAATAAATTACATTTGAACTATAAACACCTTTTGTGTAATTTTGCAGTTTTACTCACGATTAGAGTCAAAAGGCAGCAAATCATCCTTTTCAAAATAATTGTAAACCACAGATGCAGTAGCCACGAACACATCCAGAAAACCTGAAGATAAAGTTACATTAGACACCAGCAATAAAACACTTGCTGTGTTTTCATTGTGGAAGTGAATCATGCAGGCATATTTCATTCTTGGTTTGGAGAATGAGAAAAACTGCACAAATACTCTCTAGAGCTTGTACTGTATATGTACTGACAACACAAAATAACAAGTTCTTAGACATGAGAACCAGATTAAACAGCCACTTTTCGTGCCGAACAGTTCTCTCTGCAGAACCGTTCCATTCCGTGCCGATCCGAGCCGGCTGGTACGGTTCTGGTTTCGTTTTCCACTGCGGGGCTGATAACGGATCTCTTTAGAATGCAATTCAAACGCGTCAGTCCTTGCTGTGGTAACACGTATGTTTACATATGATATGAGGTGTAAATAACCACTACGTTATGAAGGATGAACCGAAATTTCTTTACATTTTATTTCTAATTTGTGTTTACATTGGTCAAAATAGAGCAGGGTAGTAAGGAACACAACAGGAACCGTACCTGACAGTTCTTAGAACCGTTCGGTCCGACAGTGGAAAAGCGGCTATTGTCGCAATGAATGATCCACGGTGCAAACTTGAAGCAAGATATTTTTTACATTTTTGTAATTTTTTTAAATAACTCAAGTTAAAATTAGCCAATACTGGTAGCCTTTAGTAAAAATCAAGTGTCTAAAATGATGAAACATTAACATCACAGAAGTGAGCCATTGTGATTAAACCGAATCGTTTAAACGGTTGATTCACTCACAGCAACGAAACTCCTCAGAGACTCAATACTGTGGCTGCGTTTGAAACGATTTTTGTTGTCACAATAGAGCAAACTCTCTCTTAATTAACTTTTTGTTTACTGAGCTGTTGTAAAAAAATCAACATCACATCTTTAATCGTGGAGAATGGAGAAAATGGTTAATCAATTTCGAGCTTCGTTTGAACTATAAACCATAGCGGTGCCCCTGATCATAACGACCTCCTATCAGAAGCGATGTGCTGTCCATAGACAGATTTGCTTTCAAACGCGAAAATGATGTCAAATAATGTTTTGCGAGCTAATGCAAAGTTTATCCAAGGAACGTAATAGCTTAAAAAACGTTTAAAAAAACCCCTCAAAACAAATAAATTATACACTTAAATCGTCTACAAAACATCATTGTGAGGATTACTCGCCTTGATGTTCAAAAGACAGCAAATCATTCCATTCAAAAAAATAGGCTCCACTAAACCACATAAGTTTTAGCAACCGCAAACACATTCAGAACAGCCTACCTGAAGATAATGTTATATTAGACACCAGAAATATTAACAAATGGTGCGACTTCATTGTAAAGGAATCACCCAGAGCACAAGTTGGTTTCGGTTTTGGCAGTGACTCGTCTGGGAACTGACGGATGAGAAGACTAAGCAAAACATTTAGTTCCCTTCCGAAGGTGAAGTCAAGTGATGTGTGTCACATGACACGTTTTAATAACATTTTTAGGCTATAGATGTGTAGTACTTGGGGTTTTTCTTTTTTTTTTAATTATCAAATACTTATTTCACTCAATGAAATGCAAATCAGTTTCTGTCTTTTATTTAAAGTTACTGTTAAAATAAACCTACCATTAAAATGATACTGTTCTGAGACTTTTCATTTCTTTGTCGTTGGACAAACTTACAAAATCAGCGAGGGGTCAAATAATTATTTCCTCCACTGTATATATTGATATATAAAATTAAAAAGACTCACCGTAATTATTACTTTATTGGTTTTGCCTGGAATGTAAATTGAAATGGAGATACAGTAATTGCATGTTAGGATGCACAGACTTCTCCCAAAAGCTATATTAAGTCTAGACTCCTTGCTAAATTAGTTCTTAAACTATTAAGAAGCAAAAAGGAGAAAAATATCCTACTAATATATGTACAGCACCAACTTCTGTCTGACAGACTTGCAGCAAAGACTCTTTCTTCTTCAGGTTAGAAAGGCACGTTTCCCACTTCATCTGCCAGAAAATAGTTTGGTTTGATGTTCATATGGATCATCTCAGCCATGACACACTGTAGATACACGGGATTTGAACCGGAGCTTTTCAGCACCTAAATGCAACGACGTATCACATGAGCTACAGAGTGAACCTACAATCTTTGAAAAACCATATATGAACTTGGATATCTGTGATCGTTGTGTCAGTGAGTAGCAACAACTTTTTTGTTACCAACATTCTTTAAAATAGCTTCCTTTGTGCTCATTGGAAGAAAGAAACTACATGTTTGGAACCAAATGAGGCTGAGTAAATAATGACAACATTTTTATTTTGGGGTAGAACATTTTTTTTTATAAATCACATCAGTAAAAAAGAATCCTGCCTCAGCTGTTATAAGAGGCAATAGAAAAGAAACCACAAAAATATTTTTTATCATCAAGACGCTTCCTTTACGGCTGTAAGTGACAATGGTATGTTTAAGGTATTCAGTAAATGAAGTCTGACAAGCTCACCGAGGCATGTTTGAGGCTTTACAAAACCATGTCCATCCACATATTTCTGGCACTGTAATACATCTTACTTTGAACAACTGATCAAGAGCTGCTGGCTGAAACCTTAAATCCTAAACTCTGTAAGGTGTCATGTGACAGGTTTGTTGTTCTAAGATTGTGAATAAAAAGAAAAACTGTATGAAATAGTAAAAGCTGCAAACAACAGTGAAATAGTGAACCCCAAGTACTGCTAAAGTTATTCATTCATCGTCATAGAGGACCAGCTTCTGTCTGACAGACTTGCAGCCTTTAACAGCAAATATTCTCTCTTCTTCAGGGTAGTAAGGCATGTCTTTGGCCACTTCATCTGCCAGATCTTGGTCTTGGGTCATGTTCAGATGGATCATCTCAGCCATGACACACTGACGCACATGCTTCAGCTCCAGAGGTAGGAAAGGAATATAATGATCAACCAGATGATGATTTATTAGTTTGGAGTGTGAAAATCCACCTGTAGAACAGACATACACAAAAATGAAGGAATTATAATTCTAGAGAAACACATTTACTGTATATACTGACTAATTTCCTACACATTTCATCCCACACTTCTGTTTACTAATTCCAAACATCTATTTTAGAGCTAGCAACAGAAGCTTGAGCCATTGATAGCACATACTGTAATGCATTTATTAATGCAGTTATTAGAGAGAGACCAAAGAGCGAGAGAGAATATATGTGTGACAAAGGAGATGGGGACGTGTGGATCCATTCCCAAGCTTTATTTCTTGGTCAGACAGGCAGGGTCAAAACACCGGCAGACAGAGCAGTAGGAATGAGACAGAATCAAAGTCGAGGTAAATCAGGCAGACGTCGGGGCAGGCAGCAAACAATCACAAAACAGAGAATAAACAGTCCAAGATCAAAATACCAGGTAAACAGTCCGACAGGGAAAACAAACACGGGAATGAATGCTCAGAAATGTTACACATAGGAAAACAAGACCTCGCGGTGAGTGAGAGTTTGACTGTGGCTTTTATGCAGGGTGTAATGAGTGTGAATGGGTGTGGTAACGATCTGCATGTGTGAGTGAATGAGGTTCAGGTGTGAGTGTAATCAGTCCAGGGATGCATAATGGGAGTTTTCTGTGGTATCGGTGCAATTCTAGATGGGGTGCCCTCTGGAGGGGCTTGTGGGCACTCCAGCGGGCAATCATGACAATATGTGCATCTTTCAAAAAGTGTTCAAAAGTGTTCAGCAAAAAGTGTTCTTTTGCTGTTGAAGCTCTACAGACCTGTGAAATAACTGGTGCAGTGATATGGACATGTAATCTGGTCAATATTCTTGTATACAAACTCATGTAGGAAAAACATGTATGCACATAGTTAAAAAAATGTCATACTTTTCTCATTCTTGATGTTTTCAGAGATCTTAAACTCCAGTTCCTTGCTGTTCATCCTAATTTCTGTCCTATCTTTGCCTTCTCTCCAGAAATCCAGAGCCACTTCACGAATCACATTCCCACCTGCGTTACTATAAATAAAAAATGAACACAGCTTATCGTGGATCTGGTCACTCTTTTGGGGGAGTGGAAGAGAAAATCTAATTTGAAGCCTTTACCTGAGAAAAATGAAAATTGCTTTGTTGAATGACACTCCATCTACGTGGGCATTGTAGTCCAGAAAAGGTTTTATGGCATCAATCAGCTGTGGTGGCATCTTGTCAGCTTCATCGAATATGAACATGGAGCGGGGAAACCAATTTACCGCTTCAGGAATTGATTTCTTTAGATTTGCCTGAAGAACACACCAGATATAACACTCCCACAAGCACACTATTTTTTAATCATATTCAAGAATATGATTTATGGTTTTAGTATATTAGTATATTAACTATTGTTTGTCAAACTGTTATTGGTTCACATTGAAGGATTAAAAGACTTTTACTCTTCTGAATTACATTTTTTTCTTATGGTCTTTTTTGTGTATGTTTTTATTTGTAAAGGCAAAATGTAAGGGTGAACGGAATTATGGGCTTACTTTGCTAGTAAAATATTTCTAGGATTTTTGTTTAGTTTACAGTTTCAAAACCGCTTTGGGAATGTTTCACCCATTTACCCTGTTTAGTCCCAAACCCATGCTTTATATTGTTAAAAGGATATATTAACTAGAAAGTTAGCGACTAAGTCCAATGAATGTGATGTTTGGGACAGCATTTTGGGCAACCCGATCTCATGAATGTGCGTATAAATAGTACGCCAAATGGACTTTGGCGTGTTTATGCTATGCGATGGGTAGGATTAGCTAGGTTTGTGGGGCAGATGCGTATCATATGCACGCCAAACACATGCGTGATATATATACGCTAAAATAATTTTTTTTCCGTATGAATACCACGAGTTTTCGCCTTTTATTCGGCGTGCTATTTATTTATACGCATTTCCATGAAACTGGGCTGTTCTGGGACAAGACAATTGAACTTAATTCAAGCTTAATTAAACATTTGTTTAATTAAGAATATGTATTAGGCTATGTTATTTATTTACTTACACTGTAGATATGTGTGTATTCTTTGTGTGGGAAATGATGCTCAGCTATAAATTTGTGAACATGCTCGCACTGAAATCCTTTTTTGTAAATGTTTCTTGCGATGATTTCAGCGACATGGTTTTTTCCAGTTCCTGCAGTCCCATGGAAAGAGAGCACCAGAGGTTTGTTTGGGTTTTTGTCAGTCATAAATGACGATACAGCTTTTAGTACAACATTAGATGCGATGTGCTGCCCAAAGAGAGAGTCGCTTAAATCTGCCTTCAAACCTGAAAGATATAATGTGATAAGACCTTTCATTTTAAAGCTGTTTTGAAATTTATATTTGCTTTTTAGAAACAATGTCGTCTGCATGGAAGGTAATGAAGACAAAAAAAACAAACATAATTATAATAATTAAAAAATAAATCAATAAAAAAAACTTTAAAACAATCACATCACAGACAGCTACTAAGCTATTCCTTCACTGCCTAACATAATTTGACTAAAAGTAGCCTAATTGTTGTGTTCATATTATTATTTTAATTAGAATCAGCCTAATATCGAATTTTTACTTACGCTTAGAATCAAAAGGCAGAGAAGGATCCAAAACAATGAATAACAAAGGAGTTAATAACGCAATTATTCCCACACTCACACCCACGCAGACGGCACATTCTTCTGCTAATGTTAGGTTAGACACCACATACAAAAATATTAAAAGATGCAACGCGTTCATCTTGAATCATAAATATGCCTTACGTTCACACTTTCGTTTTAGAAGGAAACTGCCAGATTAAGAAGTGTGTAGCACGCCTACATCAACAGGCAAGACGATTGGCCAACTATAGGCATATACATACACATACTACATGTCTACATGCATATGTATATATATACAGTAGTCAACATTTGAAGGGGATCAAAATCTTTCATTAAATTTGTCCTAAAACCAAGACAATACCCATTCTTGTCTTAGGACAACTTTGATTAACTTTTTTGATCCACTTCAAATGTTGATTACTATATGTATATATATATATATATATATGGCCACTTTTTCCAAGTATATAGCATGTTTTCTTCATCTATTTTCACGCATAATTATTCCTGTTGCTGATATATACCACAAGCTCTTGTTACTTTGACTGTTTGTGTTATTCGTATTTCATATTTAGTTTAATTGGACACTGCAAAAGAGCTTCACTGCAGCGCGGGGCAGGAATTACAAAAGGGAACCATTCGTTATAGGCTTTATAACAGTTAATGTTTTTACTTCCCTGCTGAAAAAATATGCTGGTTAGGTATGATTTGAAGCTGGGATGTGGGTTTATGCTGGTTTAAGCCTTTCCTTTGCTGGTTTATGCTGGTCATTTTGCTGATTTGTGCTAGTCCTTTGCCAGCAAATGACCAGCTTAAACCAAGAACTAGCATAAACCAGCAAAAACCAGCAAAGGAAAGGCTTAAACCAGCAAAGGACCATCCCAGCTTCAAGACATACTTAACCATATGCTATTTTTTTAAGTATGGCTTTACTGCTTCTTCTTCTTCTTTTTTTGTTTTTTTTAGTGATAGTACTTATATGATTTTTTTTTGTAACTTCATGGAATACAAGCATTTTATTTATTGACACAATCAATAAAGAGAAGCCTACAAGTTAAACAAGTCAAAGAATCTGGCCTCACCTGCTAGATGAGGTTTGCTTGTTCTTCTGATGTTTGACGACCACACCCTAACCGAGAGGCATGTGTTGATATTATCCACATCCTTTTGCTTGCACTATATCTGAATTTAAACATCTATTGAACAACTTGTCATAAAGGCTGCTATCTGAAATCTGCTCTGTTGTGTCATGTGACGGCTTTGTCCCACTACTTCAATAGCAACTTCACACACACACACACAAAAAACAAAAGTAAACATGGCCATTTTTAGAACTATAACTGTAACATTGTGCATGTGTGTGTTTGTGAGACACTATGAAGTTCAAGAGAGTTGTTTCAGTTGTGTGGCATTTAGGCTTCACGAGTGTGTTGAACCTCTATATAACTCCAAGCTTTTAAGACTAAAGATTATGAGTCCAAGCACTAAACAGCTCAGATGCAACCAAACCTTAAAACTTTTAACATTTTCTTTTTTAAAATACACCTTACATAACTACGCCTTAACTCAAGAGGCAGCATTAAAAGGCAAATTGTTCTGTGAAAAACTACTGAACAGTAAAAAAGGGCACAAAAAGTACTGCTCGTTTTTCATTTATTCATCATTATAGAGGACCAACTTCTGTCTGACAGACTTGCAGCCTTTAGCAGAAAATATTCTCTCTTCTTTAGGGAAGAACGGCATTTCTCTGGCCACTTTATCTGCCAAATCAAAGTCTAGAGTCATGTTCAGATGACGCATTTGAGCCATGACACACTGACGCACGTGCTTCAGCTCCAGAGGCAGGAAAGGAATATAGTGATCGATCAGATGATGATTTATGATACTAGAATGCAGAAATCCATCTGTAACAGACATAGGAAAGAATTAAGAATTAGGTAAATGATTTAAATTTAAAATTATGCAATTATTATAGAGAAGCCTTTTTTTTTACGATTCAAATCATGGAATGTGTGTGCTAATGAATGCCAAAACAGTATGAGCATAAAACAATTAATCTTTCAAATCATACTTTTCTCATTCTTGATGTTTTCAGAGATCATATTTTCCAGATTGTTGCTGTTCATCCTGATTTCCTTCCTATCTTTGCCTTCTCTCCAGAAATCCAGAGCCAAGTTAGAAATCATATTCCCACCTGCATTACTACAAAAATAAATACATATAAATAAATAAATAAAAAAAGCATATTATGCACCAGGTTTTTAACTGCAGGAATTTGATGTAAATTATATTTTTTATGACTAATATGTTGCAGTTGGAATATGGAAATTTGAACAACAAACCCTCAGTCGAGGTCTTTACCTGAGAAAAAGGAAGATTGCTTTGTTGAATGACACTCCGTCTACAAAGGCATTGTAGTCTAGAAAAGGTTTTACAGTGTCAATCAGCTGTGGATGCATCTTATCCATGTCATCAAATACGAACATAGTGCGTGCAAAACTTGATACATTTCCAGGAATCCACTGCTTCAACTGTGCCTAAATATACAGAGCAATAAATCAATGAAAAACTTTACTTATATCATATTATTTTGTAAAAATTAAGTGAGGTTCATATTAAAATTGTTCTGTTTTGAGTTGTTCACACCCTGATTTAAGTTCCCTTCTTATGCATAAAAATTACTCTTGCATAGACCTATTATAAAATACCTTAGTGAAATATGTAGGCCATTATTTACTTACACTGTAGATATTTGTGTATTCTTTGTGTGGGAAATGATGCTGAGATATAAATTTGTGAACATGTTTGCTCTGGTCTCCTTTTTTGTAAATGTTTCTTGCAATGATTGTAGCAACATGGTTTTTTCCTGTTCCTGTAGTCCCATGGAAAGAGAGGACCAGTGCTTTGTTTGGGTTGCTGTCAGTCATAAACGATGTTACAGTTTTCAGTACAACATCAGACACAATGTGCTGCCCAAAGAGGTTTTCACTTAAATCTCCCTTCAAACCTATTTGAATGTGAAAAGACATTCCTTATTAAAAAACATTTTTGGTATTATTTTTAGTATGCTAGCTTTGTACCTCAAGAGCGTTTCGAAAACATAAGGAACGGATGTCATAGCAATCGGTCTGCATATGCAAACCAGGCCCAAACACAGTCTCATGACCAGTTCGTATGTATTTTATGAGTTTATGAGTTATACGATTTGTCTAAACCCCAGTGATGGGTAGGTTTAGGGACGGGGTTAGGTGTAGTTCATGTGTACAAATTCATAAGAATTCGCAACTCGTAAAATATGAACAATTTAGCAAAAATCGTATGAATTCGTACCCTGCTGAAAAAAACAGCATATGCTGGTGAGGTAGGATTTGAAGATGGGATGTTGGTTTAAGCTTTGCTGGTTTATGCTGATTTAAGCTGGTCCTTTGCTAGTTTAAACTGGTCCTTTTGCTGGTTTATGCTGGTCCTTTGCCAGCATGTGACCAGCATAAACCAGCTGTAGCGAAGGAGACAGAGGCGTGCAGATCCATGTGCAAGCTTTTATTTCAGAGTCGACAGGCAGGGTCAAAACCCCGGCAAACAGAGCAATGGGGATGAGACAGAATCAAGGTCGAGGTACACAGGCAAATATCGGGGCAGGCAGCAAACAGTCAGAATAGAAATAACAGTCCAAGGTAACAACGGGACAAAACAAACACGGGAAGAACACTCGGAAATGACAGCCAGGGCAAAACGAGACTTCACAGCGAGTTGAGGTTGGAATCTGGCTTTTATGCTGGTGTTTGTAATCAGTGTGTGGGTGTGGTGATGAGGTGCAGGAGTGTGTGATCAATCCAGGAGTGAGGCATGATTGGTGATGGAGTTCCTGTGGTGAATGAGACTTTCTGGATGGAGTTCCCTCTGGAGGGGCTTGTGGGCACTCCAACAGGAAATCATGACACCAGCAAAAGGACCAGCGTAAACCAGCCTCCCCAGCTTACAATTTTACGTTATAAAACAATTCCTGTAACGTTACCATTAATTTATAAAAACAGTTTTTCAGATGTTGTATTAACGTTCCTGTTTGGTTATAAGAACGTTATTCAAAATGCTTTTAGAACCGTTTAGTGTCTTGCTATATTAATGTTCTAAGAATGTTATTGAAAACGTTATTAAAACATTCCATTCCCCATTATATTAATGTTCTAAGAACGTTTTCCTAACTGACAAACATGAACACGATAAGCTTTTACTCACGCTTGGAATCAAAAGGCAGTAAAGGATCATCATCATCATCCCCTTTAAAAATCGTTTCAAGCATAGGAGTTAATTTTTTGAGCAGTTGGTCAAACGCAAAATCCACGATTGCATCCTGAAAATTTGATGCTGCCAATGTTATATTCGACACCAGAAATGAAACTATAAGTATATGCAACGCTTTCATCTCGACAGCTTATCTGTTTCTATCTAGTTCGTGATTTGGTCTTAGGTAGCTCCAAAGAGAAACCACACAGGTAAAAGAGTACACTCCCTCTGAAATACGCTTAAAGTTGAAAGAGCCTATCTATTAAGTCACATGGGAATATTAGACTAGTAAATTGTTTACAGTTATTGCACCAATTGTTCTTTGTATGTTCGTGTGAGTAATTTATATCACGAGTTTTATTGCATTTATTCGTAATTTACCAGTGTATGCAGGTTCCCTCCACGCCACGGCAGCAAATAGAAATTCAAATAAAAATAATAATTCATCACAATTCACTAGTCGCTTTATGTCAGCACTGCTTCAAAGAAGTAAGACTTGCATACACTTGTGGAGATTAAAGTGTTATTTTCACAAGATGACCAGGAGATGGAGCCAAACATTCCCAAGGATTCAGACAAACCTGCAGATCAACTATTATCGCTCAGAGAAAATGCGCTTTTATAAATATCAAACATATTTTAATAGAATATATCCAAGTGGGACTTATTCAATTATATTGTGGTCATATTCAATTCAGTTAAAATATCAATAAAATATTCAATTATATTATAGATATATAGACAACAGTAGCGACACACATAACTTATCAGTGTTTTAATCACAAATTTAAAACAAAAATACAAAAACAGTAATAAAACATCTTTCCTGTAACACATATCAATCAAGTCTAACTGGCTCCAGTTGTTGCGACAGGCAACAGAAAAAAACAACAGAAAAATATTCCTGATATCGCCAAGATACCTTCTCTGTCGTGTCAGAGGTATGTTTTTCATAATGTATTACAAAAATGAAGTCTGACAAGCATACCTTAGTATGTTCGTCCACACAGCCTACTGCTGGCACTGTAATGCACTTTAATTTGAACAACTTATAAGTGCTTTACAGTCATACTAAAACATGTTACGTCCCTAGACTTAAACTTACTTATTTACTTGCATAGGCATGTATTGTGTTGATGTATGTGAATGTTGCGTGCTTTGGAGTGTGCGCAGTCTCTCTCTCTCCTGGTAGAGCCTGATTGGGAGCAGCTGCAGGACATTACGTGGCAAGCGGGAGAGTTTGAATGCTGGGAAGCAGAGCAGTGTGTGTGTGTCGGATTGATCTGGCCTTCCTCTCCTGCTCCAGATAACTTGTGTGCAGTAGTAGTGAAAGTGTTGAATAATCGCTGTGGTGCGCAGCGGGTAACATTGTATCGTCAGTCCTCCGGGACTAATAACTTTCTTCTTCGTTGACTGTACACAATCATTCATTCTTCCTGATATTTAACTTTTATCTGTTACTTTTCGTTCGTTACCCTGAAGCTGTAGGTTGGGGATTGCCTTTTGTTTTTGGTGCTTATTATTTTCTCCTGGTTTTTGACCAGCCAGGGAGACAGGGAAGGTCTTAATTTTATTTTTATTTTTGTTGGGTAAGTTAATGCCTTTTAACCCAGTTAGTCTCTCCTTCTCTTTATTATTTTGGCCTGGATCCCCTTCTGAAGAGATGCTTCTAGCCTTCTCAATGTAAATAATAATACATTTATTTGAGCCGGAACAGGAGAGGGGCTAAACCTAAAATTTTCTTTCACCTTGTCATCGACCTTGCTTCGCTCGGCTTACTGCTTTGATAATAAATTTTAATGATGGGTATTTCTAATATTTGAAATTATACAGTCTGTTACAATCTAAGTCTAGTAAGCATTCGCACATACAGCAAAAACTGCATATGATACTGTTTACATGTTACTCTTAACTCCTGAGGCGTGTATTAAATCTAGACTCCTGACAAAGCGTGGTATTCATTAATTTACTATAAAGGGAAAAAAAATAATAATTGAAGTCTCCTATTCATTAACATACAACCCCAACTTTTGTCTGACTGACTTGCAGCCTTTAAGAGCAAAGAGCCTCTCTTGTTCTGGGAAGTAGGGCATGTTTCTTGCCACTCTATTTGCCAGATAATAATTTTGTGTGATGTTCATATGGATCATCTCAGCCATGGCACACTGGTGGACATGCGTCATCTCCAGAGGGAGGAAAGGAACACAGTGGTCAATCAGATGTTGGTTTATTAGACTGGAGTATGAAAATACATCTACAGAAGAAGAAAAAAAGGAATTAATGGGATTACTTATTGTTATATGCAAACTCAAGCTAAATAATATAGAGCACATAATAAAATATTTAAATAACTTCTAGTTCTAACCTTTATTGTTCTTCTTGATATTTTCAGAGATCAAACTCTTAAGATCTTTGCTGTTTATCCAGATCTCTTCCCGATCTGACCCTCTTCTCCAGAAATCCAGAACCAAGTCCGAAATCACATTCCCTCCTGCATTACTACAAATCAACACAGCTTATCATGGATCTCATCACTCTTTTGGGAAAGTGAACGGATTTAATTGCAGAATTACATTTTTTAGCCTAGTTAATATGATGAAATTGGAGTTTGGTGCATCACCTGAGAAAAATGAAGATTGCTTTGTTGAATGACACTCCATCTACACGAGCATTATAGTCCAGAAAAGGTTTTATGGTGTCGATCAGCTGTGGATGCATCTTGTCCATTTCATCAAATATGAAAATGGAGCGGGGAAAACGTGATACACTTTTATGAATCAACTGCTTCAGCTGTGCCTGAATATAAAGCAAATTCCATTTAGAGAAATTACTGTGCAATGTGTTTTAAATAAAATAATAGTACTAATTTAGGCTATGAATCATCAATATTGTTGAATTTATTGATTTATTAAAATAGTGTGTGAAATTCTAAACTATCATGGTGAAATTTACTTACTCTGTAGATGTGTGAATATTGTTTTTCTGGAAAATGATAGTCAGGTATTATTGTGTGAACATGTTCAGAGTTTTCCCCTTTTTTGTAAATGTTCCTTGCGATGATTTTAGCAACATGATTCTTTCCAGTTCCTGCAGTCCCATGGAAAGAGAGCACCAGCGGTTTGTTCGGGTTTGGGTTAGTCATAAATGAGGACACCGCTTTTAGTACAACATCAGATGCGATGTGCTGCCCAAAGAGAGATTTCCTTAAATCTTCCTAAAAACCTGAAAGATGTGAAAATATTTTGAAGCCATATTGAAATCAATGTTTCTGTTTTGAACAAAGGGGTTTGTAGAATATTTGTTTTTACATTTCAAATTAAGTTATGACGTTATCAAATGAAGTTATGAAATTAGCATATGAGGTACTATAGCTAATTGAATTTAAGGGCACGTTTCTTAAAAGTAAGAAGCAACAAATAGACGCCTCTGATTGGCCACTGCGTTCTATAAAATCATCAGAGAGGCCTGTCATTGGCTAATTTGCTCAATGCTGCAAGAGCACAAAACTTTGACGCTCTCCACAACATAAACACATTTCATCAATACTTGATTAGCTATATCTCTTGCTTTCGTTTGAAAGCTCGTATAGAAGCTATTGCGATGTCGTGTTAAAACTTTTAAAAAATACATTTAAGCAATACTCACGTTTAGGATCGAAAGGCAGTAAAGGATCCAGTTGTATGAATACCGTCGAAATCAGTATCACACCCAGGACGCCCATATTAATCAAAAACACATCTTGTGTACAACATAATGCAGACGGCAGAAAAAAGTACATTAAAAGATTAAACGCTTTCATCTTGAAAGCAAATGTACTTGTTGCTTTGCGCTTTCGTTTCTGCCAGAGCAAAGCTGACAGATCAGTGTAGTAAACTCCCTCAGGGACACTAAGCAAACTGATTGGCCCTCATAATTAACAGTAGGCCTATTCATTTTCGTTTTGTTTCTACAAAAATTAAAACACACTGATCTCGGTTGGGCTGAAGTACGTGTAGGCTATCTCCCAGTTCCCATTAGGGAATAGTTGAGAATATCAGACTAGTAAATATGATTGTACCCTATCCTTCCAGTTGTTAGCATCACAATAGCAGCCCCCTACACACTAAAAACACAATTCACCAGTCTCTCTTCATACCAGCTTCAACACTGTTTCAGAGATGCAGGCTAATATCATCCAAAAGCACCCACGTGCACTTGTGGAGCTTGAGCTGTTTGCAGATGGAGATGATGACCAGCAGGTGGAGTCCTAAATTCACAAGCCAAGCCTAGATTAACTACTACTAGCACTAAGGGTTAATGCAATGTTATGAAAGCAATTTTAGAGTGTGAACTTGATTCACATAAATATCTATATGTATTAAATAGGCATAACATATTCAATTAATAAACTAAAAGGTGTGTAAAGGGTGGTCAAATGAATTCTGCGCGCGCTACTGTGCAATAGTCTGTCTTTGGCGCCTCTAGCGGTTGAACGCATGCAGTGCAGCGAGGGCTCTTGACTAAAGGTGATTTGAATGAATGGAAAAGGCTTTCCGTGTGTTAAACAGAGCAGAGGGAACAGCCCAGACAAAGCAAGCGAGAAACTTTCACGCTGGTTATCGCCAGTCCTGTCTCACCAAGCATGGATTTACAGAAGACAGCGGCGGTGGAGTAAATGCAACACCTTTCTGAGGGGATGAACGCGAGATTGGAGTGAATTTAAAGTCCTGCTGCTGCTGAATGGACGAGCTTATTTCGGCGCTGCGGGTCGATGATGAAGCTTTACAATGCAACAGGTTAGACTGAGTGTCGATATGCATTAATAGACCACAGAATCGAAAGCGATCACTGGATATAATTGTTGCATTGGTCAGTTTGTAGTCCGTGCATTAATCGCTGAGATGCAAACAGCGTGCACGCTTACCGAGCTATTGAAATTACAATGCAACACAATACAGTGAGATCAAAGGAGATGTAGCCAAATCAGGCCTGTTTGAAATGTGCAAAGGGGTCTGCATTTAATATGTGCATGCATTGCAAATGAAATGTGGATCGGTGACATAAGGATATGATAAAGTAAAAAAGAAATATGACTTTATAGAACCTAGTTGTGAACATGCGACAAGTTTGTAGAAATGGGATTTATGTTGGTTTCATACATTTTTGCACTGTTTATATAATTTTAAACGAATGTTAGACTCTAAAATGGCAGGTTCTCGTAAAAAGGACTAAAATACTTTAATTACGTGTTTTAAATATGTGCGATTGACAACTTAATCATTGTTTAAAAAAAAAGTTAAAATGTGTGTGACCCTGGGACAACGTTTTAATGCAAAAATATAGTCTTGACCATATCTCTACACCTAAACCTACCCTTACCCATGAGTAATGCCTAAAATCA
>JAUMHE010000080.1:17181033-17207686 GCA_032359235.1 Enteromius mattozi | reverse complement strand
ATGCAGCAAACCTTTTAAAATAATTAGGTAAAATACTGAAATAAATAAAATGACTTTTTAAACCGTTTAACTGATTGCATTAATCGGTCAAAATTCATATCGGTCGGTTAACGGTTAAAATGAAAATTCCTAGTATCATCCCAATAATACCATACCTACATCAGCATCATGCTCTGGGGGTGTTTTTCTGCACAGGGGACAGGACGACAGTATTAAGGAGAGGATGAACTGGGCCATGTATTGTGACATACTGGGCAAAAACCTCCTTCCCTCAGTCAGAGCATTAAAGATGGGTCATGGCTGGGTCTTCCAACATGACAATGACCCAAAGAACACAGCCAGGAAAACCAAGGAGTGGCTCCGTAAGAAGCATATAAAGGTTCTGGAGTGGCCTAGCCAGTCTCCAGACCTAAATCCAATCGAAAATCTTTGGAGGGAGCTGAAACTCTGTGTTGCTCAGCAACAGCCCCTTATTCTTATTTTCAACACTCTCACTCAACACTACAAACAAATAAATAAAACCAATTGGTACAATGTGTTTACTGCATTTTTATGAAATATTTTTTTTTACCTGCATTGCGAGTTTAGCACTTCATTGGATGGGGTTTTAGGGTTAAATGTCCATAAACTTACTGAATAAGCACCAGTACATTTTCCTTTTTTTCCCTCTGGAAATGGGTTTTCATCTAACATTCGATATCCAAAGTTATGAAAACATTGTGGTAAAAGCTTCTCATCTATTGTATACAAAAAGCATCACTCATGTTCCTTTCCTTTAGAAACAGAAAATGTATTTTCTATTTGTTAGCACTTTTTGTAAAGTACATTTTGCAGCCAAAAGTCAGTTTAATGTATAACCGACAGGATCCTGTTCACCTTGTCTGGTTTTATTTTGCTGATATATTGTTCTTGCCATTGAATTGAAATCCTTTTACCATCCCGTGTGGTGGTGGTGCTGCAGTTGGCTGCATCTCTGACAGTCTGAAGCACCTCATACTTTGGCAGTCTGTTGCTGTCTGCCATCTTCCAGCAGACGCCTCGCGTTACATAACTCACAAGGTGTCTCAGCTGACGGGGCGCTTTAGCCTTCAGAGCAGAGGAGGAGGAGGCAGACTATCAAACAGGTCCAGTAGTGTGCCAGCCATCCCGTGCTACAGAACAGAGGGATAAATTGACCGCTGATCTGAGGCATTCCTCACATTCCTCGTAAAAGCTGTACAAAAGCGATGCGTAAACATGCTCTTAGAAACCTCCACTCTGCCTATACATGGTAAACATGGTACAGTCCAGGTCGAGGGTCCTCGCTGTGTGGTCTTCTTTGAGGAAGACTATGATAAGGCTACAGGACTGTGGGATTGTTGTTGGGAACTGTACGCCTTTGTTTTACGGATCACTTGCTTGTATGATTATAAGACAAGCATCACTAGTTATGCTCATACTTAGGTGTAGGGCCTTAGCGTGTCACTATCTACAGCATGCAACTCTGGCCTGTAACTTCTAAAAATTTAAATTAAAAATGAATAAATGAACAGATCATTTTGAATTTTGGGAAGAGTATCCCTTTAAAACATCCTTTTCTGCCAAGCAAAGTCATCGCTTACCTTCTCGAAGTTGTCTGTTTTTCCTGTCAGAATTAAGAGATTTTGAGAAAAAGAAATGATTAGTTGTAGAACAACAAAACACACATTAATGATAAATATCTTTAGCATAATTTTCACCCATGCACTTTATATTATATTAAAGAAACTAACCTTATATATGTACGCATTGCTTTGTAATCACCTTTCGTATCTCCTCAGCTGCATATTTATCCCAGGTACAGGTCTGTAATATGATGATGCAGATAAAAAAACTCAGTTAATTCTTGAACAACAGTAGATAAAACCGTGACCATAAATATACACTTAAAAGTGTATCCCCCGGTTTCACAGACAAGGCTTAAGCCTAGTCCTAGACTATGGTGTAAGTCTGACCTGTTTTAACTAAAAGAAACCTGCACTGACTGTTCTTAAGAATGTAGAAGTGCCTTGGTTTTGTCTCAAGATGCACACTAGTAATGTTTTTTTGTCTAAGGCATGTTAATAAAAATGAGTAAAATACTGTCTGTGAAACCGTGCTTATAAGTACTTACGTTTGTGATATAATAACATCTCCAAACTGTTGTGCAAAGTTGTCACAAAAATCGCCTTCCTACAAAAAACAAAACAAAAAAAAAGACAAGGATTGAAGGAAAACAGAAGCATAGATAAGTAAATAAAACATTACATTTTTATATATTTATATATAAAGCATACTCCATGAATTAGAGACTTTTTTTTCAAGCTACAACAATTATTTAGAAAAGGGCAGTTATTTGTTATTTATTAAAGAGTTATTTAAAAGAGTTATTTAAGAGTTATTGTTTGATTCACATTAATAAGGTACCACAGCAGGTTTATTTAGTCTGTTGTCACTTTAAGAAGAACGAATGGAATATACTGATCCACACCTGTTTTTCTCCTAACTATGTTAACTTCAGACATAACCGACTGTGTTTATGTGAATACTAAGCAGGATTGGTATTTTATATATCTCTGTGTTTATGTGAACATTCAAATGCTGCAAAGCAGAACACATTTCTGAACTTGAATGCTGACAGGTGTCAGCGTGCGCCATGTACGCCGTGATATATCGCGCCAGTGCAGAGCTTTTCTTTCCACTGTATTGCACGTTTAACGTATCAATAAAGCACGTCCTGCTCTTTAATCACAATTCATCCGTGCTTTAAAACTCTAATTCAAACACTGAAGGCTGCGTGGATATATTTACCAGGCGCAACATAGACAGCACAACAAAATGTATACTGACACTTTATATTTAACAAAACACGTGCATTAATCCGTTAATTTTAACTTCACGCAAACACGTTCCTTAACATTAAACTCATAATAATAAATAATAATAATTATTATTATTTTATTTAAAAATATTTTTATTCAATTATTATTATTATTATTATTATTATTATATAAGCTTAAACAGAATCCCTTTTTGCTCTGCTGAAGTTGGCATCCCAACAGACAAACAATACTCAGATTTTATTCAGATGCTGTGAAAACTCACTTTGGCTTTAGAAAGTTGGCCACAGTGAGTTTTCTCAGAGGGTGACTGCATCAGTTGCTGTATGCACATGCTGGCTCACTGTGTGTTGACAATGCATGTGCTGCTAGCTTGCTTTTATTTGTTTGATTTGGGCCTTATCAGCAGTGCTGAGGCCAGACATTCCTCTCCACGTTAAACAGAGACTGAGAGGGAGTGAGAGACACTGAAGAACAGGAGGAAGTTAAAGAAGAGAGGAGAGTGGATGAATACTGCTGAATCAGACTCTAATATGTCATATCATTAGCATCCTACATTAAGATAAACGTTGCTGGTTTTCCTTAAGGTCTTTATTCAATATAAATATCAAATAACTTCTAAATTTTATAAAAATGTAGTAATTTTAGTTTCAACTGTTTAATTTTATTTTGTTATTTTATTTTGCGTTTTTTGTTAAGCGAAGTAGTATTCATTTAAATGCTTTTTGCTTATTCATTCAAAGGAGACCATGCTGGAGCAGCAAAAGAAAAGACTACTGCTAAGGAAGCATATGTGGCTTATTAAAGCTGCACCTGTTTATTTATTTATTTATTGTTAAACATGGTACCACACTATTAAAAAAAAAAAACTGTAAAATTTATGGTAAAAAAAAATAAAAACGTTAAATTCAACCGTTAAAAAATACGGTAACTACATTTTAGGTTTTACGGTTTTAAGTTAAATTTACAGTTAAATACTGTAATTTCATTAATACTGACATTAGGTATATTGACATTAAAGTACTGAAATGACTGATGAGCATCAAATGCAGGTGATGATAAGAAAGTCACATGATGAACCAAAGCCCATTACAAGCAGCTCTAAGTAGTAACATATATAGAAGGTGCTCAGAGTCATTCACACAAACACTAAACACCTTCATGGTGAGACTCAGTAAACTGAAATATGCAATAAACATTCATTTAACAACACTACATGTGACACACAACCCTAATAAACATAACTGATAAGAAAAAACTCAGAAGAAACATGAAATTTAAACAAAATCGCAATGCAGGGAATTCTGGGAATGTCAATTTACGTTTTTTCCTTGTAAATTTTACAGGAATTTACCATTAACCATTTAACAGGTTTTTACCGTAGCATTTTCATTTTTTTTTACCATTAAAATCACTGCCATTTTTTACAGTGCATGCTACAATATATAGTTCCTAGCTTAAACTGGACTTTCCAGCAAGGGCTTTATTTCCACCTGCTTCATCATCTGCGGAGGGTTAAGTATCACTGAAGTGTTATACTTGGGGTTTTGCAAACCATAAGTATGAGGAATAACGATGCAAAAAACAATGAAGTGGTGGAGCAGGCAGCTGCTTCTGGTCAGACACTGTTGACTCACATGATTTTAGGTTTCGCCACAAGTTTTTGATTCACGACGCCTTTGATTTAGTCTAAAAAATGGATACCGAGGCATATTATTGAAGAAGGCACACATTTAGCCGATTGAAAGTGAAAGATCTGCAGATGGAAAAAATGTTGGGAATTTTCCTGAGAATATTGAATCTGTAAGTGGAGAGGAGAGTGGAAAGTTGTTGTTGGGTCGACTTCTTCTATGGAGAATCACTTAAATATGTGGCTGTTAACTATCTTCAAATTGTCATCGACATAGGCGCATCGATCTTGCAGCATGTAAAATAAATAGCATTATCAAAGTGAATATTAATAGTGTGGTTTATTGTTACTTTTGCATTCACCTTTTCATTCAGTCTTAAACGAAGTGAAAGTGATACGAAAACATGTGTTTTCTTCCTTTTTAATGAATTTTTTTTGGTTGTCGTCTTCCTTTCTCCTGTCGTGTTTGTATCCTGTTAAACTTCCTCTGTCTCAGCCTTTAACCTTGCATTGAATTAAATATCCTCCTCGTGTTTAGGACATGTTGAGACACTTTTATTATTTTATCTTGTTTTGTTGCAATTTATAGTTTTTTTTGTTTTGATTTGTTTTTAACCGGTTACTGTTCAATGTTTTGACCAAACAATAAAATGGCCAAAAGAACACACTTCTATCCAGTATTTTTTATTTTATTTTATTTTGTGTTTTCAGTTTTGTGTTGTGTTATGCTTTGCTTTATTTTTATGTTTGCTGTGTGTTGTTGTGTGTTTAGTTTTTTTGTTGTTGCGTGTTGTTTAGTTTTACTTTATTATTTTACAGAATACACTAGCAAAGTAGTAATATTTTGGAAAATAAAAACTGACATACTATTATCTTTTTATTAATATTTTGAATGCGTTTATATTTCTATTTTATATTCTCATTTTAATCATTTTGTTTTTGACATTTTTTGACATTAAATTGGTTTTAATTTTCTATTTTGTTTTGTTTTTTGTTTTTAGTACATCAACTTACTAATATAACTAAAAGTAAAACTCAGATACAAATGAATTAAAACAATACAGACACATTTAAAAGCAACAAAAACTAATAATAATGTCAAATTAATATTAGCACGTCAGGTTCAGCTAAATGAAATGATATATATAATTTGTTTTAGTTAGCTATACTCTAGATCCAAAATACCCTAGCAACCACATAGCAACTCTTTTTTTCCCCCCAGTGAGTTCATGAGGTGTTTTGATGTTTATATGTGTGTGTGATTTGATGTTGCAGATGAGAAGCCGGCTCAGGATGAGGAGTGTGTGGTTTGCCAGCATCCAGACTGCAGCGAGCGCCGTCACGCCTCAAAGGTAAGAGCTGCACCGTCTTTCTGAAGACTGCTGAGAGATCTCTGCTTCTCTGTGGAGGGTCCATCTCGTCCTTTCAAGGATCAGAGAGAGGCCTGCTGGGATACGAGGTCTCCTCTCTGGCCACCAGACTGTGAAATGAATTCGCTGTCATAAGCTGATGCTCTCTGAAACAGGAGAACAATCAAAGGCGAGCAGCCAACTCAAGTCCACTCTCCTTGCTTTGCTAACTTAGACGGTTTGCTTTGGGAGTCACTGTTGAATGAGGTGGATGCTGTTATTGTGTTCAGGGGTGTGTTATGTAGTGTGTTGTTGGGTTGTAATAGTGACTGGAAACTACTTGTGCATATTTATCTTATTTGTTAGGTACTTTGCTAATGCTTTCAGCTAGCTAAAAGAGTGTAGTATTCGATGAAAAACAGAAATAATCATTTATAAAGTCATTTATATTTATAAAGTGTACACTGTCATTCAAAAGTTTGGGATCGGATTCTTATGCTCATCAAGACGGCATTTATTTGATCAAAATTATGAAATATTATGTCAGTGTACAGTAACTGTATTTATTTTGTATGTTATTTATTTCTGTGATGTTCAGCTGAATTTTCAGTATCATTGCTCCAGTCTTCAGTGTCACACAATTTTTCAGAAATCATTCTAATATTCAGATTTATTACTGTTGAAAACAGTTGTGCTGCATTATATTTTTCTGGAATATGTGATACTTTTTTTGTAAAAGAACAGAGTTTATTTAAAACAGTCATTTGTAGTTTATTGTAAATTATTATTATTATTTTTTTAATTAATTTATTCTGCAGGGGTGTGTTAAATTGATAAAAAGTAATAGCAAAGATTTATATTGTTACAAAATTTTAAATAAATGCATAAAAGAATCCTGGAAAAAAGAATCAAAGATTGCCAAAAAAGCAGCACAACTATTTTCAGCATTGATACTAAGTAATAGTAATAAATAGTAATAAATCATCATATCAGAATGATTTCGGAAGGATCATGTGACACTGAAGATTGGTGTAATGATGCTGAAAATTCAGCTTTGATCAGAGAAATAAATGACAGATTTTATAATTTTTTATCATTAAAAATTATTTGATGATAATGAACGATAATTAAATAATTTAGCAATATATTAATGTCTTTTAATGTCACTTTTGGTCAGTTTAATGCATTTTTGCTGAATAAAATAGTTTAAAATGAACTTAAAATGATTTAAAATATAATATTCTTTACTTTGTACTATATACTGTATATAAAATGTAAAAAAGACCCTACGTTATGGTGCAAGAATTGTAAGTGGACTTTAAATAAATGCCCTTGGACTGCACTTTTACTTTAGTTTCTGTCAAAGCAGATGATATGTTTATTCCTCTGTTGAGCTCGTTTAGTTTTGAAATTAGACAGAAATCGAACCAGGCTGTTACCTGTTGGAGCTTGCTTAGTTTAACTAATCATTTCTTTGAGAAAGGCAGCATGTCTCTCCCATCATCAGCTGCTGTGATGTGTTTGTGTGTGTAATTGAGTGGGTTTATGATTATGTGAGTGGGACCGCTGTAGGGGGTCCTGCAGGAAAACCTCCGTCTGGCGCCCGTCTCCCCGAGGTCACGGGCTGTGCTTATGTAAGGAGATTACAAAGAAACGTGCTTGAGAGAGCAATGTCTCTAGTCTCACTGTCACCTTCGCCTCCCTCTGTACCTGCATTACATTCATCACTGGTCGTGTCCTCAGTGAGATGGTAATATTTTCATTTTGTTAGCTTGTCTTGTAACATGATTGTTTGTCTCATTTTTATTACTCCTCGTTCTTGCTTTTAAGATGGAACAGAGTGAGTGATATATTTTTCAAAGGTTTGGGGTCGTGAAGATTTTATTGTTTTTTCTCTTCTGCTCACTGAGGCTGTGTTTATTTGTTGAAAAATACAGTAAAAACAGTAATATTGTGAAATATTATTACATCTTAAAAGAAATGTTTCTATTTGAATTCATTTTAAAACGTAATTTATTCCTGTGATGCAAAACTGAAATTTCAGCATCATTACTCCACTCTTCAGTGTCACATGATCCTTCAGAAATCATTCTAATATACTGATTTACTGCTCATGACGGTTGTTCTCATTATTTTTGTAGAAACTGTAATACTCTTTTGAGGATAGAAATTTCAAAAGAATTGATAATTTATTTGAAATTAAAGTATTAAAAGTATTTTTACTGTCAATTTTAGGAGTCCCTACGGAGTAAAATTATTCATTACAAAAAAAAAAGTAATAATAATATGAGAATATTTTATTGTAATGAAATTATTGATGGTATATCAATAAATAAATACTATAGTTTATTGATAGTATTTATTGCATTTTGATGTAAAGATTCAGTATAACTTTAGCTGTGTCATTTTACATAATTTACATCGTCTTATACATTTGTAATTTGTTAAAAATCTGTTAAAAATTCATCTTTTTCCTGCCATTTACTGTAGAATATGCAAAAAGAAAAAAATTAAATTAATAAAAAAAAAAATATATATATATATATATATATATATATACACATACATAACATATTTTACTCGAAAATCATAAATGAAAATAAAAATAATTGAACACACTTTAATTTTCTCATGTATGTGAGCTTGATTGACCTCAAAATGTGGTGAAGTGATGTAATTCTCTATTTGCTAAATTAAGAGGGCGACACATAAACATACAATTTTGAAAGTCATAATTTTAAATTCCTTGCAAAATAAAAGCAACTGAGTTGTGAGGAGTACATCAGATTCCTGCTGCAGTAACTCACCACTAGATGGAGGCAGAGAGGCAATGCTGTGTGTGTGTGTGCGCGCGTGTGTGACTAAAATCTAACTAAGAAATCTTTTGTCAGTGGTGCTTTCTGAGATGAGAAAAAACCACAGCTCTTTAAGTACTGTTGAACCGTGCAAAAATCTGTTAGCATCGTGCTGTTCAATGCAAGACCCTGCTAGAGCCTAATGACAAACACACCGGAGCAGAATCTGTCTGTGTCTCGTTTTCTGCTTATTAACTAGTCATGGCTCTTGCACAACAGTAGCAAATGTTGCTCTACAGGCCTTCAGACTGGTTTAAGGAAGATTGTATTTATTTATGGTCTGCTGTTGGAATAATGCTGACAAGAGAAAGATTAAATGCATGTCTTAGATGTTTTGGAAATATACTTATAGAAAAGTGCTTGCTTTGGAAAATGCTGCGGTGTGCTGTTTGTATAAATGTTTCAACTGTGTCAATTTAACCGGGTAATTATGAAAAGCCTTGAATATTAGCTGATTGTTTGAGACGCTGCCTGATGGTATGGCACATACTGTGACGTGTCCACTGCACAAACTCAAAAGTCAGTCTGTCATTTTCTTAAAGGGGTGATGCGATTTCAAATTTTCCTTTCTCTTTAGAGTGTTACAAGCTGTTAGTCCATCTGTTAGATCTGTACAGTTTCAAAGACTAAAGAGAGACTTTAGAAATGTTATGACTTGTTCACACCCTTAAACTCCTCCTTAAAACAGCTTTTTAAAACAGCTTTTTAAATGACATTACGTTATGATAAGGGGTGTAACTTTTCCACCAAACACTTGCAGAATTCAGCCAATCACAGTGCACTGGATAGCTGGCCAATCAGAGCACACCTCACTTTTTTAAAACGACAAACTTTGTACAAATCGACCCGTTTCAGGAGGCGGGGTTTAGAGGAGAAACAAAAATGTACAGCATGTGGAAAATAATGTGGGTTTTGGGCCTTAAACCGCATAAACACATTGCACTACACCAAATACACAAAATAATGTTCTTTTTAGCAACATCATATGTCATATTTAAATGTTATTTTTGGAACTGATAGTCTCTTTTATTCATTAATATGTTGAATTGACATAACGTTGTTTTAATTTAAGTTGCAGTAGTTTTATCTTTTGTTGTTTTTATTTTTTATTTTTTTCACAATTTTATTATGTCCATTTCTAAAATAAATTTGTAAAATAACAGAACTGGTACTGGCTGCTTATTACGCACGACATACTTCCAGTAATTTATTTGTATGAATTTATTTATATATATATATATATATGATACGATACATACAAGTCTTGTATTTTATTTTAATAGTCTGTTTTAGTAATTGTATGTAGTTTTTTACATTTATTTTTAAAACTTATTTCAATTAGTTCAGTTAGTACTACAAATTTTAGTACTTCTCGTTAGTTAGCAATAACAACACTCTTATGATCCAATTTCCTTCTTTTCTTATTGGGGAAAAAAACCATCTAAATGGCCAACGGGACTGTCTGAAGTTTGTATCTTGTGGTATTTGATCGTGTTTCCGTGTGGAGACGGGGCCAGTCTGAGCGTGCTTCCATCACTCAGAGCCAATTACCTCTATTCACTCCTCAACAGGACTAGACAAGGTGTGGATCACCGGGGAAATACACCCCTCCATAGACTAACAGCTGACAGCTCTCTGTGTGTGTGTGTGTGTGTGTGTGGCAGACGCAGCGATAGATCAGATAACTGCTCTCACTTTCTCCATAACACCTCATCCTCGTCTGAATCAATCCTCCGCCGCCCACTCACCCTCAGAGTTTCCTTCAGGGAAAGCGTCCTCGTTACCCGTTTCCAGATAACTCCAGATTTTCCTTCTGTTTCCTTATTCCGCTCTCAATCTTTCCTGAGGCGTGCTGAGTGATGGAGCGCATGTCGTCTCAGTCATTCGTCTTTTCTCATTTGCGTCTGTTCTTTTGCAGTTCTGAAACAGCCCATAAACATTTAGCTTTTCATTACCCTAATGATTCATGGGTAACTCTGAGCAGCGGATGGTTTTGTAAATGATCCTGGATGGCTACTTGAAGATGCGAAATGAGCTAAAAGACAACGGCATGGGGCCACACAGACTATTCAGACCAGAGCTGACATGGTGTGTAACCAGTGCGCTGTAAAGAACATACATACACACACACACACACACACACATATTTGTGAATTTTGATTTGGATTTTTTAGTAACTTGTTGGATCCAGTTCACAGAGATGATTTTCTCATGAATTGATCTGATTCAGTTCTCAAGCTCATACACATCTTTTGATTATGGACTCATTATTATTGTCTTAAATTTCTACTTTTTTTTTTTTTCCCCACAGAAGAAAATCTTTCATAACGTCATGTGGGAGAGTAAATGATGACACATTTAAATTGTGAGTTTTCCACATCCAGCTCATTTGATATTAATCCATAGAGGTCATATTTTGTACATTATTACTTAAAAACAAATAGGAAGTAGCGTATTAGAAGGTGTAACAGATTTTTTTGGCAGCGTATGTTTTTGCAGTCTTCAGTGTGTGTTTTCTGTCATCTCTGTCTGAATTGTAAGATGTATGCCCAGGTCGTAGTTGATTTTTTTTTTTCCCCCACAGATTGTAATGCCATTAAATAACCACCGAAAGCATAAATTCAACTTGAATGGACAAGGTAATGGCTCATAAGATGAAATGAGCGAGCGAAGGCCCAGATGAGCAGTTTCCTTCGTGCAGGAATGGGAGGACTGCTTCACTGTTGTGTAACGGTCATTGACCGCTCACCGCTGGAGCGTCTGCTGTCGTTAAGGCCGGTGTGGTGAAGAGGATGTGGCCTGGGCATGAAAATCTGCCCGTCAGAGGAAGATAATGGCTTTTCAATGTCTTTAGAGCGGTGCACAAGAATATTGTTCATCAGTCACAGCAACCGCACAGGAGCCTTTTCGTTCATTTGCCTATGGCGTGAGTTGATTTGATTTGATTTGGTGAATGATGAAGCCACATGGATAAATGGCAAAGGAAAGGTTGACACATATTTTTATCAACATCTGCGTCACAGTTATTATGGTTCCAGATAAAACGTAATGCCTGATCTGTGTGTGAGGTGTTTTCTGGGCGGGTTTGTGCACCTTCTTGTGAAAGAAGCTGTTGTGTAATGTTTGTTTCTTAGAAATGGATATTTAAACTCTGCTTGTGTTCTCCAAGATGAAAGTTTAGTTGTTTCTTTCAGCTCTGAGACTTTTTATAAGAAAACCTGAAAAATAGAAACACTGTTAGTATGAGACAGAAACATGACCTACAAATTTGAAGAAACTTGAACTTTGGTTGTACTTTGCGTTTGCTGTTTGTTAAAATGCAGTTAGGCTCCTTTACGTCCAAACTTAGCACTTGCCAAACAGTTGTTTTCTTTGAGTTACTCAAAGATTTTTAGTGAATGATGAATTTGAGACTTTTGATATTTTGTGAATGAATTTTTTTTTTGAGTTAGATATGTTTAGAGAATCGTTTGACCTAGTTCACAAAAATGATTTGTTCAAACTTTAAATTAGAACTTGCCAGAAGCTCGTTTTCATCCAGTTGAATCTTTTCAATGAATTGTTTGAATCTGACTGATTCGGCTCTCAAATGTCTTTTCACTTTTAAATATTTTCAAAAACATAATTTTTATTTTTTGTCATTAATCACTTACCTCTGTAAACCTCTTGTAACCAATATTTGTGTTATGTAAACTACTTTTTTTTTTTTTTTTAATGGTTCATAATGATATTTTAATGGAAACCATTAGAATTTCTTTGATGGTTTTTATTGGGCTTTAATTGTTTGTTTGTTTGTTTTTTAAGCAGGGATGCTGTTCTTTTTCTAATTAATTATCAAATAGTTCTGGTAAAAATGCATCACAGTTTCCACAAAAACATTAAGTGACTGTTCAACATTAATAAAGAATTAGGTTTGTCAAGCTAAAAATCACTGGTGGACCTTCAGATAAGATATCCTGACAGTCATGGCGATGGAACAGTCAGGACAGGCCTGCATCCTTGTGTTACGACACAAATGGCTAAATTGTGTCTGATGGGCGTCAGCTGTGTTGATGCACTTGAGCTGCATCTTCCCGATTGCTTTGCCCGGAGCACCTGATCCCCTCAGGTAATTGTGTTTCTGCTGTCTGCCTCTTTAAATATAGACTCTTTTAATTGAGGTAGACAACAGGGGGTTTTGGAGGGTTCTATTCCCCAAACACACACACACACACACACGTAGGAAGCTAATTGTAGAGGACTTACGTGAAGCTCTGCGTGGTTTACTTTGAATGCCTGAGGAACAGTGAGTTTTATTTAGGAAGCTCTGGAACATCAGATCCGTTCTAGTTGACTAGTTAGAGAGTGTGTTTGGTAGAGATGGACTCGTTATGACTCACGTGGACTAGTACGTCAAGTATATTTTACGGCCTAAGTATCTAATCCTGGAAAAACAATGCTGAGGCAATTATGAAGCAGAAGTAAAACAAAGCCTCCCTTTCAGAACGTGTTTTTCTGAAGGCGTGGTGTTTTATGTAGTATTGTGGTAAATCTTTGTAAACTAGGGTTGTGTGGTCATCTGTTTGGGGGTTCTTCAGGATTTGCTCCTCATATGTTTGACTGACAGGCCTTATGTGACATGATCAGCTTTGTGGTGGTTTCAAAACATTGTTTGAGGATCCCAACAGGCTAAACACAGAAATGTTGACTCCACCAATGATGCCAATTTGAGACGACCCATTTGTCTGACCAGTGTCTTAAAAATAATTTTATTAAATTATTAAAATATTAAAATATAAAAAAAAAAAACGTTTGCTATTGCATTTGATTTCAGTAGTAGTAAAAAATGCATGGTTTTTTTACATTTTTATACAGTTTAATTTTGCATTTTTATGATGTTGGGTAACTGTTTATAATTATTTTTAATGTAAAAAGTATTTTTGTAATATTGACAATGCAACAATGTAATTTAATTGTGTAATTCAATATTTAATTTTTATTTATATGTTAATTCATAATTAATTCACAAAAAAAAACTTTAAAAAAATTTATTTTATTTTATTTTATACCTTCTAAATAACTCCTTTCTAACTAATTAGTCAGGGTCCAAATACAAGTTAGATCAAGTTACTGTATCAGACTAAAGGGTTAATTTGGTGATGATGTCCATCTGCCAGTGATTTGCCCCATTTTTAATGCAGCTGCTCACTAAATAAAAAATGATTAAAGTTAAAAATATTTATGTTACATAAGAAAGGAGATACCAGAACAGCTATGTGGCAAATAACGGATAATCATCCACCATAATAAGTGATTATATTCAATTATGACAACAGAATGCCACGACTGACTAGTCAGAATGAATTATTTAGATGCTCATAATATAGCATGGGAATGTATTTTATGATGTGTTATCAGTATGTACTTTTTTAGGCTTCCTCCTTTCGCTTTTTAGCACTTTTGTCGTATTGTTATCTCTCCTCCTCAAGAATTCATTAGAGCGGTTTATGTGAACTGATCAACAGATAAGCTTCATCTGAAGATGACGCTGTGTGTGAGTGTGTAAGTGTGTGAGAGGATGGAGGCGTTTTTTCATAAACACACCCTGGGTCTTCAATCTTGACTGACAACAAGATTATATCTGAGGTCTTCCTTCCTCATGGAGACGCCAGCAGTTACACAGTCCCACAAACACCTTCAGGGCTAAACTGTGCCCACGTATGAAGAAAAGACATAATTCACCTTGTATAACTCACACACACATACGTGCACCAGCTTACGGAGTTATTAGATTGAAAGCAGCCCGGTTGAACAAATCCTGCCAGACTGCAGGAGGGCGCTGAGATTGCTCTGGAGTGAGAACAGGACAGAGCTAAAGAGCAACATGCACACATGCAAACAGACATGCGACTGTGACCAGCTGCCGGTGAGTGCATCTAATGGCATGCCAGAGAGACGTTCCTTCTAACCATTTGGATGTTTTTTTTAGTCTTTGGTCATTTGTTTTTCTTGGTTGTCATGTGATTCATGACAGATATTTGTATTCGTTATATGTGCAGATATTTCAGCAGAAAATTGCATGGATTTTTGGATCGTGATGGGTAGTGGGAAGAGTTTAAACATGTTAAAGTGAGTGGGAAGTGTGCAGGTCTGGACTGGGGTAGGATGGCTATGTTCATGGTTTTTCCCTTTCTTTTCTCAATCCCATGCTCTGTTTTTGTGCACTTAGAAAATTATATTTACAAAAAAGTATCGTAATAGCCCTGTTTTTTTGTTTTTTTTTCTGGACATGTATCATGGTATTCTTTCATGTACTGTGTAAAAAACACACGTTCTATGATTTTAGTAATCATTAAGTACCATGGTATTACTATGACTTATCGGAAATAATTGTGTTATTTGAATTATTGTGTTTTTGTGCGACAGTTAAGTATTTCCAATATATAAAATACAATGCTTTTTTACCATATATTCTTATTACCATAATGTGACAAAAAAAAAGTGTATGTATACATACATGCAGTATATTACTTAAATTGTGAGGTATGTCCACAATGTAAGTATTAGTTGTAAAGCTTAGGTATGATTTACATGCATAATTATATTACTGTATAATAGAGCAAAAATTACTGTATTACCATAATGACAATGGTGCATTATGTTAATGAAGCTTTAGGGAGAAAATCTCCTTAATTGTCATGATAATGTCAATGCAAAAACAATGTTTATTATGTTTGTTTTATTGTTTTTTTTGTTTTTTTTTATAATTTTCACTTCTTCTTTTTTTTACTTTCTATTTGATATTGCATTTTAACTGTTTATAATAACTTAAATGAGTAAAAAAAAAGAAACATGGTGTCGTTTTAAACAGATCTTTAGTTTACATTGATTCGTATTTATTTGTGCATATATTTTCTTACATTCACATGTGAAATTGTGACCTTTCCAACTAAATTTCCTTACACTGTGTATTTTAATTTATTTTTGCAGTTTTAGTCTTATTATTTTCAGCTAAAATATTTAGCCTATTTTCCTGTCATTTTCAGCTCAGAGAAAACACTATCTTTAATTGTAGGGTTCCTTCTACTTTCATTTCCTTCTCTTTTAGTCTCTCTCTCTCTCTCTTTCTTTCTCTTTCTATCTCCCCTCCCGCTTTCCTGTATGTCGATTCCTCCTCCTATTCCTCCCCTAAAGCTATGGATAGCAGTGTTGCGTCACAGAGTGGAGCTTGAGACTGCTCTCTCAGAGCACTTGACAGATTTTGAGTTGAATGAGCGCAGCTGCTGGTGAGTTTTCGTTTCTGTCTTCTCTACATATGTCTCTGGTTGCCCGGCAGATGGCTAGACATTACGCTTCGTAGGGTTTTCCTTCTTAAAAGTCTATTTTATGTCATTTCCAGTATTAGTGTTGAACAATTTAACTTTCAGCTATAATTCCAAAGCATGTTTAACAAAGTTCATACATGATGTTGTTGTTGAACTATAAGTCGTTGTCTCTAATTAGGATTTAATGAGAGATCACTATAGCAGCCGTTTGAGAAAATTGTGGTTGATTTTTTTTGTCTTTATGTTAATTGCGAAACCAAAGCGCGTTTTAATACATATTCTTGCTCACTTCTGTAAAATTGGTGGCTGTTTTCCAGGTGTGGGTGTGTACATGCACATTTGCTTTTGCTGATGCTACATGTTGAAACACAAACTGAGAGGAATGTTTCTTGTGAAAAAGTTAACTTAGTTGGTCTCCTTTAGCATGGATGGACTTGTCCTTTTGGTCATTCTTAATTCAATTTTCTTGGGTTCTTCTGATTCAAAAAGGCAACCAGGTGTTTTTATTTAAAATTGTTTTAATAAACATCTGCATTTCATGACGTCTAGCTTGATTTAATGTGGAAAACTCCTGGTACGTAGCAATTCAGAGATGATGAAACTTGGTAGAATAGCCTTTATTTAATGTACATGACACCTTGTGACCTTGTCCCACAGTTGGCAAACTCTATTGCCCTGGGGTAAACTTTGCTTTTGGAGGGAAGTGATTGTATTGTGGCTTGTATGTGAAGCACAGGTTTAAACTCAGGATTAGTCACTCAAGGAAGTTTTGTTCCTTCCGAGGTGACCAAATAGGCCTTTTGATGTTCTCAGTATGCAAGCATGGAAATCCCACACTGCTCCGCAGACATTTGTCATCAGCTTCAGTAAATAGGCTGGTCTTCCCAGATTGATTGTGGCTGGCCTTCTGTGGTTCGTGCTTGGCTAAAACCCTGACGTAACAAGAAGTTTGTCTAAAAGTGTGCTTTTGGTTTCACCTGTTTGACTGCTGAAGCTGCAGGTTCAAACCAAAATTCGTCTTCTAAAATGAGGAACTGATCAAAACCTCCATAATGGATGGCTTGTTTTGGTAGTGCAAGATTCTTCATTGGCATCCACGAAGAACCTTTTCCCACTTTAAATAACCCCTTGACAGGTTCCATGGATGCTAAAGGTTCTTTCAATTGTTAAAATATTTCAGAAAAAATGGTTATTTTTAAGAACTGCTCACGGAGAGGTTCTTTTGGAACCCAGAATGGTTCTTCTATGTCATCATTGTGAAAAATACCTTTTATAGATTGTATTTGTAAGAGAAGTTTGAATTTTATCGACCACATTGATTTCTAAGAATATGCTTTAGTTCACCTGAAAATTAACATTTTGTCATCATTTACCTTTATTAAACCTGTGTTTCTACTGTGGAATTCGGAGTAATACATTTTAATGAATATCCAAAATGAAAAATATTTGGAATTGTATTTTGAATTGCATGTAAAAAATTTCGTTCATTTGGATTACAAAGTTTTAAAAAAACTGACTAATAAACTTAACAAGATGCATGTTTGTCAGTAATAGATTAAAAAAGACCATATTTTCATTTGATGTTTTATATCATTATTTAAATAAACTGATGATAGTTTTTGTTTGTGTTAAAATGGTGTAATCCAAATTGGTGAAAGTATCCAATTCAGCATATATGAATCTTTACAAATACAAATATTTAGGTCTGAAATTGTCTTGAGTGGATGATTTTTCTTCAGAAAATCAAAGAATATTGTGACCAAGTGTCATAAAAGTAGTCCATATGACAGTTTTCTGCTGGCTGAAAGTCTTTGGTTTTTGCATGTCATAATTCTGCAGTAGAAGCTCAGTCTTGGTAAATTTAGACTGTGGTCACTGTATTCTGACACATACATAGACCACTTTTGTGGCAATGCGTTCTTTCCTCTTAATTGTTCCGGATGTCCATTGACCCAAGACTGTGACCCGTCAGTCAGTAGCCTCGGTCTACATACTTCTTTGACTTCTTGTATGCTGGTAATTTCCTTGCTTTAGACCCATTTCATCTCTTTTTTGGACATAAGAATGTCTCTTTGTCTTTTTTTAGAATAGAATTTTTGCTTACTGCACAGTAAGTTGTGTATCTAGAACAATGATTGTGTAAACTTTTAGTATAATTATCACTTTGCATGTTTATTTCAGCCGGTAGTGTCCAGCTATCAGTGTTAGTTTTTGCAAGTTTGTGAATATTTATGGATTTCAATCTTATATTAATCTTGAATAATGGTGGCTTATGTTTATCATGTCTGCATTTGATAAAAAATCCAGTAAAAATGTTAATATTATGAAATGTTATTCCAATTGAAATTGCTGCTTTCTATTTGAATATGTTTTAAAACATATTTATTCCCGTGTTGCAGAGTCTTCAGTGTCACATGATTTTCAGAAATCATTCTAATAAGCTGATTTGGTGCTTAAGAAAAATTTCTTCTTAACAGTTTTGAAGAAAGTTGCACCTCCTAATATTTTTCTGAAAACAGTGATGCAATGTTTAGAGTAGAAGTTTCAAAAGAACAGAATTTCATTAAAAATGAAAATTTTTGTAATTACATTACAATACATTTTGATCATTTTAATGTGCACTTGCTGCTAAATAAGGATTGTATGGTAACAGTACTATTTCAAACATAGTTTGCAAATTTCTTTTAGGTTCTTCTGATGCTGGATCATTTTTATATGAATGGAAGTTCTGGAAAAGTTCGCCTGTAGCCAGTATTCGTATTTTGGTTTGGAGGTATAAGAGATTATACGAGAAGTTTTGGAGTGGATAAAATTATTCCTTTATGATTTAAAAAAAGGCTAAGCTGAAAAGCATATGGACTCACAGCTTGTTCAAAAGAGTCACAATAATGTGGCCTTCTGTTTTTAGCCCCAGTTTAAGAGAACTCGAGGAAAACAAAGCATGGTGAACCAAACTAATATAACGCCGCCTTGGTTTGCGTAAATGCCTTTTTGTTTTTTAATTTATCTTCTTTTAATTTGCACTTTATGGGCCAGACGCTTGTCTTGGAGTCAACGGTTGTGGCAAGTATGATGGTTCTCCATCCAGAGCAGTCTTTTACTGACAAGCCAATGCAAGCTGCAATAGCTCTGGTTTCACTTCAACTCTCTTGTTTTCTCCACACTCAGAAGCAGAGGAATCAAAAAGATGTTTGGCTGTAGCTTCCGTTGCATAATTACTCGTTGACAGAATTGCTTAACCACACCATGTGTCTGGGTATAGTTTGTAAACCAAAGAATCTGTAACGTAAAAGACGTATTTTTGGTTTTATTTTAAATTGTTTTGACGTTTTTTGTTTTTTTTTTAAGTATATTTTTATCTAACATAGTCTTCTTTTTTTAATGCGAACAGTATTTGCTATTGCTATGAGTTTTCATGCTTGTTTTTATGGAAAGTTTTGGCTATGCTTCATGCAAGTTTGCACCCAGCTCTGTTTTGTGATGACATGCTCATATTATATAAATGGAAGAAAAATCACTGAGTCTTAAAGTCTTCTAACAGCTGTAGCAGAGCTCTTACTCACTTCTCAAAATGGTTAGATTAGTGTAGTTAACTGTGTTTGTTTTAGTAAGCGTAGCTTGACTGTGTTGGGTTTAACTCAAGAGGGATGTGAATCAGCGTTATATGAGTCTGTATGTATGTTTGGGTCTGTTGTGTTTCAGCAGCAGCGTGTCTGTGTTTATAGACGTCACCAGCGTCAGATGGGAATTTCACAGTTTCGTGAGTGTGAATCAAGACATTTAGGGCCGTTTAGTGATTCACATCATTCTCTCACACTAAGTCACCTTGATGCTGGCAGGGTTGGGCTGAATTTAAGCCTGTTCTTTTTAATCATCAGGCTTTTGTGTGCTTTAGGATCGTCCTGTTTATGAGTCAGTGTTTTCATTAAAACATGACATAAGCTGTGATGTTTTTTTTCAAACAGAATATATTGCTCTTAATTTACTTGAACGAACTCTGACAATTGAATTTTTCTATGCCACTAACCTGCCATTGCAATTTTTTGCCCCTTTTATGGGCAAAATGTATCAGACACTTAGAGAACGAGTCCTTAGGTGTGGTGTCCGAGGTTGAAGCTATGACACTGAAATATTTCAAAATCTGTTGCACTGCAATGATGATTCAGTGAATTTCGTTAGAATATGTAGCTGCTGTCACAAGTCAGTAAATTCAGGACTTAAACTTGTGCCGTCTTTGGAAACTAGGATATCTGTGTGAGCTGCAGGCATGTGATTGTGATGCATTAGCGTGCATATGTAATGTATGTACTGTATAGCACAAGTGTGCTCTTTACAGCTTTGCCCTGTGAGTTTTAATAGATGTTGCTTAATTTTGTAATGTCCCTCTGTTTTGAGTTTCAGCATTTCCTGTTAACGAGTTTGTGTCTTGCTTGTCAAGCTGAAGTCGAGCGTTTCTATAAAAATGTGTTTTGCTTAACTTCGTTATGAATGTCTGTAATGTCTGCTAGCTGTGGGGTCGTCTACGTGCAAGTGCACTCATAAAAAGTCATTTTTAACAGATATGCATTAAAATGGCTTCCTGGACAGCAGACCAAAAATAACGATGTCTTATGCTGCACTGCAGATTTTTATTCAGTGAAATGCTCTCTAGAATGAGCTTTTGATATGTCCTGTTTCAGCAGAAAATATGTTAACACAGAAAGCTGTACTTGGTAAGTGATTTCATGGGGTTTTTAAGTAATATAAGGGGGTAGTTTCTTTTTTAATATATAACAGTCCAATAATAATATTAATTTTTATAAGCTGACAGCATGTAGGTGTAGTAAAGCTGTAACAAAATCCTGATAAGTTTTTTTTTTACATGGATAAAACAAATTTCTAAGGATGTTTTAATGAAATCCCTTATGCGCACTAAGGTTGCATTTATTTGATCAGAAATACAGTAAAAACAGCAGTATTTTGAGGTATTACAAATCAGACTCTTTTCTATTTAAGTATGTTTCTGAATTGTTTTAGCAGCCCTTACTCCAGTCTTCAGTGCCACGTGATCCTTCAGAAATCATTCTAATATGAAAATCCTAGTTATTGCAAATATTTTGGCTGGTAGTGTATAATAAAACAGTTTCTGTATATTCTCTTAGTTGTTCAACACGCAAAAATGTTGCTCTTTTCCATTTTTCGGTCTTTTGTTGCTCACACATCATTTCATTCGCCCTTGAAAACGGCGAGTGCAAATTTCTCGTGCGGCCTTCCATGAAAGGAGAGATTAAATGCTGGCATAATTATCTGTGTGTAAAAGAGGGATGAAAATGTACATTATGTAAGACCGCTGGAGCTGTACAGTTGAAGGGAACAGGTGCTCATTTGACAGATTAATCCTGGACTAAAAGACACCGCACTTGACTTCTGACCTCGAACTCTTCACACTGTCTGCACAGCACCCCCTTCACCAGATACGTACAGTAGAACACGATTGAGACCTCAGAACCTGTTCACCATGGGTCCCCTTCACTCCTGATCATCTTTGCAGGTCGATACTGATGAAATATTAAACTCTCAGGCATGAAAAGCTTTTGCAAATCAAGGCTTAATTGCTTGAAAGATTATTGAGGGGGGAAATGAGGGCATGAAATGATTAAAACATACATAACGTCATAATCCTCAGTCACGCTCTGATAAATAGGGATGGCGGCTGCTATTGTTTGATGTGTTGCATCAAAGAGCGAAACACGTTTCCAGTGAAAAGTACATACATTTTTGATTGTTTTAGCCCTGATATTACATGCATTTTGTTGACTGAATAAGTTTTTGTCGCTTTCCAAGTGATTTCTGTGATGCAAAAATTGTGGTCAGAATTCAGAATCATTCATAAAAATGTAGTTCATACAGAATGTGGAATATCACAGAATTTTGTCATGGTTTGGATGAAAAAAATCAAAAGTAGGTTAGTATATATTATCTTTGAATATTAAAACCACAAATAATACAAATTTTAGATATGAATTTTGTGTGTCTCTGTGTTGAATGGTGTCTGAAAGTCACCAAATAAAAGTTTGGTTTAACTTGAAGAAATTATGACAGAAATATATTACGTTTTAATGCAATACTACTACTAAATTATTTTTAAATTATTTTAACAACAAACCTCTGTTGTGCAGCACATTATTTGCTCAAAATTAATGTTTTGTACCTGCATTTGGTTACCAAAAAATAAAATAAAATAGACAATTCAGAATCTCTGAAAAGGGCCCAATTATTGTAAAGACATTAATAAATGAAGTTGCAATTAATAATACATGCTTTTGATTATTAAAATGAAATTAAACCATTAAATTGTAATCCAGAAAATAGAAAACACCAATTCAGAAAAAATTAAACTTCATTCAATTTCATAGGGACCTACAATTTTTATTTTTGTTAAACTTGGAATAAATAGCTGTTAAATTGTAGAAGTTTCAAGATTAATTAATTAGACATGTTTTTTTTTTTAGTTTTGTTTTTTTTTTAGAAAAATTTAAACAAAATTTTAAAATGTAAAAAATATAATGGCAAGTATGGTGCCATGTGTGTCTGAATTGGATAAGCCCCTCTGGACGCTTGTGTGTGTTCACAGCTGTCTGTTTCTCTCTGCTGTTCACTTACATTCACCTCCACACTCCAAACACATCACCCCTTCCTGAGGCCCATGGGTAATTCAGCAGAACTTCACAAACACACAGCCTACACACACACTCGCACGCACGCGCACACACACACTCACTCACTCACTCACTCAGCTGTCCTTGGCTTTGATCCCTGTCTAAGGGGCCTTTAATTGCCCAACTGTTTGGTCAGCATGTAACATGCTTGAAGTCTCTTGATTTAGCTGTTTCAGAAAGACTCATCTGTGTGTGCCGCCCCACTCAGTCTCTGTTCCTGTTCTCACTCAATTTCTGTTTCAAAACCTGGCTAACTTCCTACTTGGATAACATTAAAAGCCAATTGTGGGTAGAGGTCAGAGTTATTATTGTAAACTAAAAGGGAAAATAGAACTAAAATCATTAGAAAAACATGTTTTTATTACTTGAAATGAAACATTAAATAAAAATAAGATATATAAATTATTTCAGGTTGTTGGTAGGGTAAAATTTCTTATTTTAACCTTGTGCTAAAATAACTAAAACTAGATTTAATAAAAACTGTATAGACAAAAACAAAAAAAAAAGTTATCTACAATCCAAATGAACACAGAAGTAAATATAACTTAATTTAAAATATAAATAAAAAATATTATTTAACAAATAAAAAAAAAATATCTTTCAGAAATTTACTTTGAGTTCATTTTTAAAAACATGAGTTCATATCATTTCATAATACATTTAACTGCAATATTATTTGTGTTAAAAATCTCAATTTACTGCAATTACAATGTTGCGATGAAATCAGCATGTTTTTATTTCAGTCCCAGAATGCACCTCAACCCTCGTTTATCAAGTTATCAGTGTTTTTATTGATTAACATTTTAAATTAGCTTTTATTTTTATACATTTTGTTTTCATTTTATTTTAAGTTTTAGTGATATTAGTACTTATAAATGAGATGTTGTCTTGGAAGCTAAATGTAAGTTTTTCATCTAATATTCATATTTTATTTCTGTTATATTTCAGTCACTAAAATGATTTGAATAGATTTTATTTACAATAACAATACTGATTATAATCATTTGGAGTGGAGTTTAGTAATGTACATTTCACAAGGACTGTTTAGACAGTTGCTGCCTGTGTAGAGCACTTGAAATCAGTAGTATACCATCTTAGAAGGTAGCTGCCGAAGTAGGGAGGATGATGCAGATCTAGCCTCAAATTTCTCCTCAGCTTCCTCAATAATTTCCTCCTTCACCTCTCTCTTCAGCACTGTACTGTAAACAATCAGTGAGCGCGTGTGAATATGTGATTGTGCCTCTGATGTCACTGCCCCGCGGTCAGGTTCACACTCTCAGCCAGTGATGAGTCCCTCGTTCTCCTTCAGACGAATGTGCCGTAACTCGTTGAAGAACACCAGTCCCTCCCGGTGATTCAGCTCGGCTCTCCAAACTCTCTTCCTGATAGTTGTTATAGCAGCGGCTCACGACAAACACACCGTTACATGAGCATGCAGGCTGTTCTGTTGAGAACTGTGTTTGAATGCAGTTTTACTGTAAAGAGGAATGGCCTGTCGTCTCGTTTGTCTTCGTTATCAGTCATAACCCCCACCATAAAAACTATAATGTGCTTTAGTTGGTGTGTTATGTTGTTTATGTACATGCATGTTTTGACCTGTCTACTTCACTTGGTGGTTGTATGGATCTTGACCCATCCCTACTGTTGTTAGTGACCTTTATCGATGGCCCAAAAAACTTCAAAATTTGTTAGCATTCTTTAAAATGACACCACTCTTTTATAAAACTCCGACATCCAAGCATGCACCAATAATTAACTTGGTTCTGGCCTAAAGTGATTTGTGTAGTCACACTGACTCCGTATTTGACCATTCGTGCCTTTAAAGCAGCTAAATCTTCGCACAAATTCCCAAAAAGCCCTTGAATCTGAAAAACATGAAAGTACACCTAACCTAATTGTGCTCATTGTGGTAGACCATGTCATGCCTATTACAGACAACAAGGCCCATTTAAAAGCAAGCGCTATTTAAAAACCTTATGGAGCCGAGACTGCATTTCTTCCTCCTTTTGAGGTGGAGTCCAGTCTGAGAAAGAGATGAGCCAAATCTAATCTCAGATGGGTTCAGGAGAGCGCACGGATGATTAGCTCCTCAGATTAGAGGGGTTTTGGACATCTGAAGACTGATTTGGTTGTTGGGGAAGACCAGGACTACCCTAAAACTGCCCTGCCCCCATGAACGCTTAACTTGACTAGACACAGAGGGGGTGGGCCAAGATTAATTGGACCAAATCTTGTTGGTTCTTTGGGGGGAAGGGGATGAATCGGTACCCATCCGTGAGGTTTTGGGGTGTGTGACTGTACTAAAACGCTATCTTCTCTGCCATGGACCGGTGTCCAACAAATGGGGCAGCCTGCACTCATCCCATGATATGGAAGGTAAGAGCAGGGGACAATCATCTGATTGATATCTTTCAATATGAGTCATTTCGGAGGGATTTGGATTAAGCTCGAGTAGGTGTGGCAGTCCAGGCTTTTATATAAAACACATGAAGGTGTACAGTATGAACAAGAAAGTAGTTGTTGTTCTTGGTGTTCTTGTGGATTTTAACTTTTCAGAGCTGCTTGTGCAACTTTAGCTTGATTTAGTTAGCTTGTCTGAACAAGGCAACCATTGGCTCTGTGATCTTTTTTTTTTGAATCTTTGGAGCATTCTACAACCTAAAAGTTCACAGTATTTTTCTATACATTTAAATCTATTGGTGTGAGGTTTAGACAATGTCCTTTGGTCTTATTTGTTTGTGTATGCTTGCATTTGAGATGTTGTGAACTACCAGAAGTGAAATTTGATGCTTATTTCAGCTGCAGAAATGACATACAAGGGTGTTTTTTTTGTGGTCTGATGAAGTGCGATGGGCCTGACCTCTAGTGACTCAAAGCGTCTGATGTCTCATTTCTCTCTTGTAGGTGTGTCATCACCCTGACTGTCAGGAATTGAATGGTAAATGCCCCCTGCAGCTGTGCGAGCCATGTGATTCTCGCTGTCACCTGGATGAGTCTGACAGCATGCACTTTGACAGACATCTCCGCTTCGACGTGCAGCCACAAGGTAAAGGTCTACGATGGGTCAGAGAGCTCTCTGATTTTATCAAAAATATTTTCGCTTGTATTTAGAAGATCGAAGGTCTTGTGTGCTTGGAACGACATGAGGGTGAGTAATTAATGACAAAGTTAAAATGTTTTGGATGAACTAACTCTTTGAGTCTATGTGGTCAGGTTCTATCCTGGCGCGAAATGTGTCCACGCGTTCCTGTCCTCCTCGCACAAGCCCCCCTTCAGACCTGGATGAAGACGTAGAAGGAAGCACTGAACAAGGGTCAGTCGGTGAATCTTCCCTTAATCTTTCCACAACATTCAAATAACTATATGGAATCTTCTTTGGTTAATTTTAAATATTGTACTGTAATCTTTTTTTTAATTATAAAAAGCACAAATATTTCATGCAAATATTTCATTTTTTCTGCAGTCTATATATGTCATCATAAATGCTGCATGTAGAATAAACATTCATTTTGTAAAGGCTGTGAATTAAATAAACATAATTAAATATCTTCCCAAAAAACAAATAAAAAGCAAAATACCTTTGTATATGAAAAAAATCTATTAAAAATATTAATATTGTAATTTTACTTCTGTTCCATTACTGTAATACTTACAGTAGTTATAATATTTCTGTATAATTCTTATTATATTTACCTTTTGTTTAGCATATTATTATTATTTCATAATTAATTTTTTTATTATACAGTGGGGCAAAAAAGTATTTAGTCAGCCACCAATTGTGCAAGTTCTCCCACTTAAAAAGATTAGAGAGGCCTGTAATTTTCATAATAGGTATACCTCAACTATGAGAGACAAAATGAGAAGAAAAAATCACATTGTAGGATTTTTAAAGAATTCATTGGTAAATTATGGTGGAAAATAAGTATTTGGTCAATAACAAAATTTCATCTCAATACTTTGTTATATACCCTTTGTTGGCA
>JAUMHE010000080.1:17159563-17175737 GCA_032359235.1 Enteromius mattozi | reverse complement strand
TATATTAAATAAATAATACAGCTAGCAATACTGCACTACTCTGAATAGAGTAAAATGTAAAACTGATGTGTCACAAACAATATTTTCAAAATATTTAAAACATTTATATATTTTCCTCACAAAAACAGAAATGTTAAAATAAAGAATTAAAATAAGATTAGACTAAATTAATAAATAAATGCAATAATACTGTATAATGTATTGATTAATATTTGTATGAGTTTTTATGATGCCTTGTGTGAGAGCGAATAAATTTAGGGTTCAGTGGTATCTTAAAGATTACCAAAAAAGCACAGATTAGACTATGCTATGCATAAAATATTTATTAATATTTGTTATGAGATATTTGTTTTATATGTATATTAATGTTCATTTGAAAGATGAATACTTCAGAACAAGCTTACACGATGACCTTCAACGAAGTGGCTCACATTCTAGCATTGAATGTGTCCGTTGCCATGGCAACAAAATAACTATTTTACAGAAAATACTACTACGATCAAGTAAAACAGCTTCTGCGAACAGAAGCCTTTGTGTGATATAAAAAGTAAACAGAACCATGTAGAGTTAGAACTAGAGCAGCGTTTTTCAAACTGTGGGTTGTGAGTCACCTCAGAGGGGAAGTTAGCGGTTCACGTGAAATGCCAGAATGATGGTGCGTTCATGCCATGTCAGAAATATGAAACGTGTTCTCAAATTCAGTTCATGGGGTTCATATCTGGTGTTTACGTATTTCTGGCATGACACATTACTGCAGCGTTTCCTGAACTCCTTCTCCTCATGGTCTGCTGTGCAAGTAAAAACAAACAATCACCACCTGTGTAGTCTGATTCATGAACAAATGACTCCTATGAGTCGGTTCTTTTAATGACTCGTTCTAGAACTGACAGTTACCTGTTTAAATCAATCTTCTGAATCTTTTACTAAATGAACTCTGTCAGAGCGGCTACTGAATAATGATTCACTTTCTGAGCTTCAAGTTGTATCACTATATCATTATTTCACTATATTTATAATCAGCAGAAACATCTTTAGTTCCTAAATTAATCAATTATTTAGAAATGCATATTTGACATTAAAAACTACTTTATTATATGTCAATATATTAGCACCACCTGTGTAGTCTGATTCATGAACAAATGACTCTTAACAGTTGGATCTTTTAATGACTCGTTCATGACCCATTTGTATTAGTCAGATGAATCTTTTATTGAATCTTTTAACAAACTCCATGAGAGCAAATACACAGAACTCATACAAATAAAGGAAAAATATATTCTTTTTAGAGCAATGGAATGAAATTGAAAAAGGAAAAATATTTTCTTGGGATCTAAATGAAACTCTATAAACCCAGTGCTAGTGATGACCCATTGGGAATGGTTGCTGAAAGGGCATATGAGGCAGGCAGTAATGATGGATTTGTTTGTGGCGCTCTCCTCCCTCTGTCATTTAATCATTTTCTATTCTTGTATAGTAATTGGAGACAGTTTCTGGTTTCTCCCTGCTGCAGTCAGTCTGAGCTGAAGTGATGTTGCATAACATCACAAACTCCCACAGGCCAGGAATCAGAGTCCACTGTTTGTGCCAAATGTTACACAGCTAATCTTTCCAGTCAAAAACACGCAGTCAGAAAAAATCAATCAATAAACTAGTGTTCAAGGTTTGATTTCAATCTCAAACCATGAAATGTTGTTTTTAAATAAATGGTTCACCAAAAAATTAACATTTGCTGAAAATGTACTCTCAGGCCATCCGAGATGTAGGCGAGTTTGTTTTTTCATCGCAACAGATTTGAAGAAATTTAGCAGTACATCACTTGCTCACTAATGGATGATCTGTAGTGAATGGGTGCCGTCAGAATGAGAGTCCAAACAGCTGATAAAAACATCACAATAAACCACAAGTTATCCACACCAGTCCATTCAATCAATTAACGACTTATGAAGTGAAAAGCTGCATATTTGTAAGACACATGCTTCCAGCTAGTCCTCTATCCATAATATTGCTTTCTCCAATGAAGAGGTCTTGTCTGAATAAGGAGAGACATATGCACAGATGCAAAAACGGTCCGAAACAGAACTAAATGCATACTGATTTTGATGTGAGAGGACAACAAGAGATGGACACGTTCACTTGAGGAAGCATTGTTATTGATTATGAACTGTAGTCATAACTTGTGGATTATGATGATGTTTTAATCAGCTGTTTGGACTCTCCTTCTGACGGCACCCATTCACTGAAGAGGATCCAGTGGTGAGCAAATGATGTAAAACTACATTTCTTCAAATATGTTGTGATGGAGAAAAAACAAAACAAAACAGTAGTTGCATTTTCAGCAAATTGTAATTTTGTGAACTATATGCTAATTCTGTCATCTTTTGCTCACCCTCATTACCATCCAATCCTGTGTGACTTTCTTTTTTCAGTGAAACACAAAAGAAAAAAGTGCAATGTAACTAATTTGTTCCACAGAAGAAAGCCATACAGGTTTTAATTGTAGCCTCTTGCATGCTTTGGGTTTTAGTTCTGAAGCTGAGTGTAGATTCACAAAGAAAAGAACAAATGCAAGGTCATATTGTACGAATAACCTTTCTCCTAAGATAAATTTGTAAAACATGCCTGGGAGAATTGTTTGCAAGCACATACTCATGACGCTTTAATCTCTTTTTTTTTTCCCCTCTAGCCAAATACAGAGAAGAGTTCAAACTCATCATTGATCGAATTGCGGTGGTGAAATCTGAGAATGTGAGTACATGTTTTGTCTAATCAATAGTGCACAGTTTAAACTAATCAACTCCTCCATCAGTCCAATTATATAATGATTAAGGCATTTTTGCCTGTGTAATATGATCACATTTTTCTCCCTGTCCCCGAAGAATAGTCGCAGAGGACTGTATTCCCACAGTGATTCATTATTTACTCAGTGAGTGGGATAGTCTACACTTTCTCACATTAATACTATACAGTACACCACACCCGTATGATCTTAGATCATTGTCCCACATGTGTACTTTCCCCCGGATGAGATCACTTTCAGTCTGTTCTCAACTGTAATCCATTGTTTACCAGCCATACTCTACCATTCATAAGTTAACTCAGTAAGACCGTTAAGGTTTTTGAAGGGTGTCTCTTATATACTCCCAAAGAGTGCATTTATTTGATGATAAAAATACAGCAAAATATTGTGTTTTCTATTTGAATATTTTAAAATGTTGATTATTTCTGTGATGCAAAGCTGAATTTTCATCATTATTCCTGTCTTTAGTGTCACATGATCCTTTGGAAATCATTCGAGTGCTTCTATGCTAAATAAAATATGTATTTATTTAAAAAACACATATGTTTAAATAATTTATAATGTTAATGTATTTGTAGTCATTATTTATACACTTTTTTTTAAGTAACAGCGTGAATGTAATGGTTCTTTTTTCATTTTAGGGGGAGAAATATCTCATCCTTAAGAAGAAGTACAGACAGCAAATACAAGAGCGAGAGTCTGGAGCTAGAAAGGGAGGAGAATCAATCAAGCCGGTTCATACAAACCCACAAAATGATCTCCGGGTCTCCAATCCAGTGCAGAACCGTAACCCAATAGTTCAGAAACCAGCACTAGTGGCCTGGTGCTCACCCATGATTACAGTCACAGAGGCACCAGAACCGACCCATACAGATGATGTGAGTGATTATTGATCATAATAGTTCAGTTTTACTCATTATAGATCAGTACTAAATGAATAGTTCACCCAAAAATGAAAATTCAGGCCATCTGAGATGCAGATGAGTTAATTTCTTCATCAGAACACATTTGGAACAAATTTAGAGTTACATCACTTGCTCACTAATGGATGGGTGCCATCAGTATGAGAGTCCAAAGCTCTGATAAAAACATCCACAAGCAATCCACATGGCTCTAGTCCATCAATTAACGTCTTGTGAAGCATGTTTGTAATAAGAAAAACATAATTAAGAAGCTTTTAACATCAAACCGCCGAATTCCAGTCCTTTATTCATAATACTGCTTTCTCCATGAAGTCATCTCACCTGAATCAGGAGGGAAATATGCACTGATCAAGAAAAGTTTAAAAGTGAAAACAGTCCAAAACAAGTTATGTGGGTGGATTTTGGTGTGGGAGGACAACATGGGATGGGCTTTTTGTTATTTAGCGTTATTATGGATTATGGACTTGGTAAGAAGCAACGGTTTAAAGTTATTGATGGATTTGTTTCTTACAAACACACTTTTGTTTTTTTTTTATTTCATAAGTCGTTACTTGATGAACTGGAGTTGTAGTGTATTATGTGTGACTGCTTTTATCAGTCTCATTCTGACGGCACCCATTCACTGAAAGCTAATTTTTCATTTTTGGGTGAACTGTTTCTATAAAAGGAGTAAACATCAAATTAAACCTCTCTTATAACTTAGTGACGACTTTGTCACATTTGTGTTATCATACATGACACATCATGACATCTTATTGGAAAAAACTTAAAGAAGAAGAAGAAACAAGAACTGAAGAGGAATCTGGGGGAGTGATTTAACCACAGTATTTCATCAGTGTTCTGCGATGTGACGTTATTCCATTTAAACATAATATTTAAAGCTTTGCTTGAATAGTCTCAGTTAGACTCGCATGACATGTTCACACCAACTAAAGTAGTGTAAAACTCTTGTGAAATTCAGGTCTCTATTAATCATTTTCCTGGATATCATTCAGAATCCTGTGTTTCTACTCAGACTGTTTACTAAAGCCTTTCTAGTCTGGATTAAAGAGGTAGCTGGTGATAAGCGAAAGCTTGTCAAAAGAAGATAACATAGTATTTCAGTTGCCTTATCTTTGGCTGTAGGACTTCAGCTGTTAAAGGCGTTATTTTGAACCACATATCGAGACTTCCGGCGAAGGAGAGTGTAGTGGGCATGTAAAATTTCATATTTGGAATGATTAATTGCTATTTTTTGCTTGGTTTTAAGATAATCTTCACTTCTATGCCTTGAAGCATCTCTGGATCATTTAAGATAGATCATGTGAGGTTTGCATCTCTGTGTGTTGGCCTTGACAAAAACCTCACAAGAGCATTGAGTATTTAGGTTAAAGTTTGCACACAACTGTCACAGCACAAACCTTCACAGTTCATTGCTGGTAAGCACAACTATAAATGCAAATCTGTGATGGTCTTATGATTTTAATGGAAAAAAAGTGGTTTATCTCTCAAAAAAGGTTAACATCATGAGAATATTCATGGAGTCCTTAATTTTTGAGCCAATTATAGGGCTATTATAGTTAACCAAAAGTAAAATTAAAGTTAAATTAAAATACAATTACTTAAAAAAAAAAAAAAAAAAGGTTAATTAAAATAAAGCTAAAGAAATGTAGGAGGAATTATACAAATAAATTAAACCAAAATACTAATATGCTTTAAAAATATAATAAAATATAATAAATATAAAATATAAATAAATATAATAAAAATGTAAATGAAAACCAGTTTAATGTGAAAATGTGGTATACTCTATAAAATTAAACATAAGTATATCCATTATGAATCCATATTATGAGAATTAAAAAAAGTAAAATGATTTCAACTGTTGTTAATATATTCACTTAATAACATTAACACTCATCACAGATGATATATTTTACACACACTTATTTATTGTTATTTTAAATGTATATTAGATTTTAAATGTTGCTTTGGCAACTAACTGAAATAAGTTAAAAACTAACTACTACTACAAAAAATATAATTTACAATATATGAATAAATCCGGTTTATATTAATACAAACATTGATAGAAGATTCTGCCAAGAACACTGTTGATGAGTTTTCACTCACACATGGAGCACATACAGTTCAACACACAATAGTGTGAATTTCCTGTCAGCACTTATTTCAGTCACTTTGAAATTGTGTCTAGAAAGCTGTTAAACAGACATAGCCTGCTATATGAAAGCATGAAAGTAGCTGCATTTAGTAGCACAACTTTTACTCAGAGTCAGTTACCGTGGTAGTGGTACCGTGTCAGTGGTGATGCTGCAGGTTGTCCCTCTTTTTGGGTGCCTCTGCCTTCTTGAGCAGTCTACGGAGTTAATTTTATTACTCTAATTAAAAAATGTAACAGGTTGGATTAGAGAATATTTAATTAAGTGAAAAGAGTGTTTGAACTATGAGGGGAAAAATCAGCAGTGCATTGTAATACAAACATTTTACATTAAAGATTGTGTCTAAAGTAATTTAGCCTACTCCCTTGAACCTTTCATGCTTAAAGCTTTACCTTGTTTGAAATGTCTTTTTATAGGCTACTTCATTTTTAGCTGCCGCCGGTTTTCTTTCTTTTCTTTTTTGCCATGGGATACCATTAAAATGAACATTAGTTCAATCATTTGCAGTTTTCACTTTTGATATTGTAACAGTTATTAACAGTTATTTTGGATTAAAGTTATGCATTGACGGAAGTATGCACGAGGACATCTTTTTGGTGGAAGCTGTTGCCATGGTAAATCGTAATTTTGGTGCTCAACTGATCATGGCTTTTTGTAGTCATGGTGCACGCGCTAAACTCAGTCAACATGCTCAGTTGAAAAAACACAATTCAGTCACAAATCAAGAGTTTTTAATCTCTTGGTAATTCAACTCAGAGTTCAAGTTTAAACTCAGAATTGGTTGAACTTCCTTGTTGAAACAGGTGCCAGGTGTTTTGTCAGCATCAGCTGATTTGAGCACAGTGAAGTGTAACTTCTGCTTTTCTTGTGATTAGCAGGCAGACAGCACCCTCTCACCGCCAGCAGCAGCAGAAGAAGAGGAGAAACCAGAGGAGCTTTCAGCCTCAGACCGAGAAGATGAACTCGATAAGGATTCAGGGTCAAAGGTTAGTCAAGTGTAGTTTAAGTACTTTATTTGTTTTTTCATGATTTATTACACGCTATTTAAGATGTTTCTGCTGATCTGTCTGAAATTGAGCTGATTGTACTGATTTAGAACAAGCTTCTCTTAGTTGTCCTAAAAGCACCAGAACATAGAAGGTTCAAAGCCGTATCTATATGTATTATTTATACACTTAAAAAAAAAAAGCACACAAAGTAGTTCTATTTTGTATTTTAATAAAAAATTATTTTGATGTTTTAACCTGGGCTTAAAGTAAATATTTCTAGCAGGCTTTTAAACATTTGATAAATATAATAATAAATAATATAACATTATTTAATATTAAAAAATACAAATTGTAAAAACCTAATTCTATTATGGGCGTCAGAACCATTGTATGTGGGTGGGACAGGACCCACCCAACTTTTAAAGACCAATGATATTGAACCCACCCACTTTTACTGTCTCTAATTCAGCGAATATTTCTGCACACTTTTCAGCAACCCAACAACCCTTTTCAGAGTGCTGTCAGTCAAATCCATTCTATGTGACGAACGCTAATAAATTAAACTCAGTTTAGCTGCGTTGTCAAATCTAATCCACTTGGCTCATTCTGAGTCGTGTACTCCGTTCATTAAAAGGCACCAGACTACAGAAAATGGCATATCCCCAAATATATACCCAATTTCTTTTCTTGGGGAGGACCCACCCACATTTGTTTTGCTTCCAACACCCATGATTTCCAAAATAATTTGTATAAAGTTATTTTATAAAGTAAATTTACATGTATCCAGCTAATTAGATGCCAAGACCTATGTATCTATAATCAAAAAATAGACAAAAGGCCTGTCCTCTGAAAATATTATATGTATTTAAAAACAACAGGTAAAGCAATTTTTAGTTTTAAGTGAAAAGTTACAAAAATTAAAGTAAATGCAAAATTAAAGTCAGTTTTGAGTAGCCAACATTCAAGAAGCCATTTTGTTGTCAAACAGGAAATGACTTCACATGGAGGCCCGCTGTTGGTCCTCATGATGGCCTTTTTAAAAAAAATTAATATACAGATTTAAATTTAGCTAAACACTAAGAATACTTCATTATTTAAAAGAACTGTTATTGAAAATATGTTTGCAAAATCTTTTGAAAATCATGATTAGCAGAAGCAATCAACTTTTAAGAAATTAGCGTTGATTGCATTTGAAGCTTTTTTTTCCTCAAGATCCTTCTTATGTGTCATTTGCCTCTGCCTTTATTTGTATTATTCTGATTCATCATTCACCCATGAGCTAACACAATAATTCAGAGCTCCTAAACGATCTTCTCACATGATATCTGTAATACTAGGACTAACCAAAAGGTGGCACCAGAATAAATAGCTGGATTTTTGAAAGACCTTATTTCAGCCAGGGGTGACAGCATGAAAGACACGTTCATTTACATCTGAATGCAGCTTTCTATTCTTGTGCAAAACAGCAACATGCTCCACCTCATTATAGAGAAAATGATCATCTGTGCCCTGCGAACATTTGTATGCAGATTAACCTGAGATGCGGCTAGTTAAAGGCCAATGGCATAATGTTAAAACATAAGATTTCATCTTTTTTAATATTTAATTTTTTCTTTAATTTTTTTTATTGCATGTTTTTATGTTTTATTTTAAGCACAAGTAAAAAAAAATTTTTTTTTTTCTTTTTTTTTTTTTTTTTAGTTTTGCAATAAAGTGTTTTCTTTCAACGGCACCACTTGCAAACTGTTTAAGTGGAAGAGATTCACACTTGAAAGCTTTTCACGCCTGAAAGCTTTTTCCAAGCAGCACGATGAAACTGACTAGTCCTTCACGAGAATTATTCATATGGTGCATTGAAGCTGAAATCATCTGCATAACATGTGATCTTTTTAATATTTTACTATGCTTCGGATCTCTTTCGTTGACGTATTCATTATTGTATTCCAGTTTCACTATCGTGATGATTTGTCACCAGTCTGGTTGGTTTTCACATGAAAAAAATAATAATTTTGCATGCAATTACTCACTCACTCACCCCGCTCTTTTCATTCTGGTGTCAAAAAGGAAATATGTCTGGCTTGGTTCCTATTCAAGCACAGGTAAACGAATATTGCACACAGTTTTAGGAAAAGAGACCTTGTTGGTGTAGCCTAAATGAAAGAGTGCAAGTGTTTTCCCACTGTCTCTGACACTTCACATCTGTCCTGAAAACAATTAGCCATCACGTGCGCTGCAAAAATCACCGAACCGCTCCATTTTCCCTCACATTAATCAGCCTGACTGACACTTCACTGCATAAAGAGAAGTCGAGCATCGCTTTGGCTCACCAAACTAGTGGCTTCTGGTAAAACGGTGTACGATTAAAAAAAAGAAAAGAAAAGAAAGAAGGCATAGTTAGAGCAATTTGGTGCTCATTGGAGCCAATCATTCACCTCTGAGGGGTTTTTATGGTTGTGTGACCTGTCAAGAGGGCTAATTGGAGGAATTATATTTAGTTTTTACTGTTCTCCTATTTCCACGAACAGATTTGTTGTGTTTTTGAGGTAAATGTCCCTGGAAGTTTTGTTTCAATGTGAGTCTGTGTACTGATAAACAGAACTGCATTAGGGGTGTTTCCTGTATTTTGCTGTGTTGGTGCATCTTTGCTGGGGTCTGTTTGTGTACTGAGGACTTCGCGGACTGTTGTTTATTTGCTTGAGTTTGTTAGTTCATGGCAGCGCTGGGTTTCCCTCAACTCATACAGGAAGAGGAAGAGGAACATGCCAAACCCAAATGCCCACTTTAGCGTGTCACATTATTTGTGTTACTAACTGTACAGTTTCAGACTGACTCCTCAAGGCTCCAGATGATGCTGACAGGTGGTGTTGTGAGTGATTTTGTCAGTTATATCATATCCTGTTTATTTCCCAGAGTGAATCCGAGCAGGATGATGAGTGTGGAGGCAGTTTGGGATCCACCGCTGTGGCTGTGAGTGTATTAACTGATCATAACACGCACTATAAGAAACATTTAATATGGTATATTTACAGGAACGTTCCTTTTGTAACTGTAGTTACTGTTACTGGTATCAAAAAAAGCAACTAAACTGCAGAAAAATTTCTAAACTTTTTAAAGGAGATGTTTATTAGTATATCATAATTTGACAGTAAAACAGTTTGGTTAAGGATTTTGTGCCTTAAGACATTTTAGCTCAGTTTACTGAAGCATACTTGGTGAAGACACAAAAGCTTGGGGTCAATAAGAAAAAAATATATCGTTTTGTTCAGCAAGAACACATTAAATTGACCAAAAGTGACCATAAAGAGATAGACTATGAAAGTATCCACAAAAAAATATTAAGCAGAGTTACTGTTTTTAGCACTGATAAAATTAAGAAATGTTATTTTACTGTTTTTGATCAAATAAATGTAGCCTTGGTGAAGGACTTACTTCAAAAACATTTTACAGACCCCAGACTTTTTAGTAGTATTGTAATTGTAAGTAGCTATGAGTGAGATACTCAATTTTAAAAATTGATTTGAGTGTAATATCAGTAATGTTTGTTTCCTTCATAGCTTGATCCTCTTGAGAAAGAGTGGATCTTCTCTGCAGCTAGTGGCAAGCTGTCTCACCTCACTCAGCTCCTGAAGCAAGACTCCTCCCTGGCCAATAAAAAGGTAGATATCATCAGTATTTACTCGCATTAAGTGCCCTGTGTTGCATAATGTGTCCCTCTCCGCCTGAATACATGAATGTAATTTGAATGCATGCGTCGTATATCATAAGCTCAGTTTTAATAATTCATGTTTCTTGGTCTTTTCACATGCTTGGAACAAAATAGGACTTCACCTCAGTAAGTTTGCAAACAATCATACAACACTGCAATTACAGTAAAAGTTACAGTATAAGTTTGGACATAACTGAATTAATTTCATGATATTTTAAAAACCATTGTAATTTTGTTCATTAATGAATTTCTCTCTCTGTCTGTCTCTCTCTTTCTCTCTCTCTTATTTCTTCTGGATTTCACTTTCAAAAGGGGGTGAGTAAAATTTTTGTCTCTTTTTTTTTTTATTATTGTTTTTTCATTGTTGGGGAAACTAGTTTTTCAAGTCGAGATAATATTTAAAAATTAGTTTGCTTAACTGTAAAGTTGCATTGTTACTCAAAACGGCAAGAAAAAAGCAATATAGTAATATTTATCACATGTTGGAAAAGCTATTTATTCCGCATTTAAACAACTGTCTTTTTTAAGCTTCGTTATGTTTGTGGTCGTTACTTCTGATCATTGAGTACATTCCAGCACATGTAAATGTTTGCCAGCGTGGTGAGAAGCTCGTCAGCGACGTACATGAAGTTAACTAGAGTTCTGGACCGCCGCTTCCCTGTGGCTCCTCGCAAGGTTACTGACTTTCCACAGTTTCCACTCTCGTACCCAGGTGCAACACAGACCAAAGAGCAAAGCTCAACCCCGATCATGCATTTCAAAGGCTTATTTTCAGAAGGATTATGAAAGATAGCTTTTTAGCTCCTTCACCCCCCAAAAACAAGCTCAAATCCTTTTATTTGTCCCCCCTGTGCGCTTAAGAGCTTTGAGCCGGTGTTTGTGGTCCCTGCCTGGGCCAGAGTTCTCACACTGTCCCGTGTCGGACCACCTTCTAAGAACCTCTAAGCCCTTCGCCTTCCCCGCACAGACAAGATACAACGGCAGCCATTGAAGTGCAGGAGAGATTAGGCCTCACCTCAAAGACTTCAACCACTTAAAGATAATCTGAAAGTAATAGAGCAGGCTGGGATTAATTGGAGAACAATCCCCAGGAAGGTGGTAAATCTGACCCCCATGTGGCTTTGATGCCCCCCTTCCTGGGCCGGGACGGTGTGCCAAGGTCCTCGGTTTGGTACAGTACGACTGTGCTTGTAAGATGATAGTTTAAGAGGCAACTTACCTGTAAAAAAAAAAAAAATCAGAAGTTCAAAAAAAAAAAGAAAAACCATGGGGAGTTTTCAACTTATGGAAAAATCGCTGTATGTGTTTAACAATGAAAGTTTCCTCAAACACATGATCATTGTTTGGTCAGCTTGCATTTTAAATTAATGCTAGTATTAGTGGTGCAGAATTGTCTTAATTTGTTTAACTTGTTCATCATTTTGTTGAGCAATCTAAAAGATAAATATGAAAATTGTATATGTGCTGAAATTTAAAAAATCTCACTGAAAGAATCACTCTAATATTGACTTGAAACATACATTTTATAACAAAATACGATCAAAAACACTACATAGAGCTAAAACATGAGATATTTCTGAATAACAAATATTTATGGCATTATAACTCCCTGTTCTTTGATTAAAAATACAAATTATTCAAGTACATGCCGGTCAAACTGAGCATGCTCAGTATTTTCTTAGTTGGACTCTCACCACTAAACTTGACATTTCTCAAACTAAATTAACGAAAAATAGATTTTAATATTATATATGTCAGTTTCCCTTTTAAAGTAGAATTTGTCTGAGAAAACAAAGATTTTTTTTTAAGGATGCTCATTTTTGCTGTCCTGGATCTTTTCTGCCACTTCTATTGTTTAAGTCTTAAGTTTAAGTAGTTAAGCTTCGCCTTTAGCCTCTCAGTCGCTAAAGTTACACATCACCCCGAGCCCGTAACCCGACACGACGCGCTTTATCTCTGTTTTCCTTTCACACGTTGGAAGCTCCTTTGGGGGAAAATTCCAATTGAAGCTCTCACAGTGAAGCCCATAAATAAACAGTCACGATCTCAGATGCAGCGTAAACACTCCTTGCTTTGAGCCACTCGAGCAGGACCGCTCGCTTTCTGGCTGCAAACGAGATAAAGGTCCTGATGTACTTCAAGAGGAATCAAATTTTAACTGGTGTGATGTCAACAGCGTTTGTTTGGAGTTAATTTCATGAGAGCTCCGCGCATGACATGTGGATATTTGTTCCCTCGTTTTATTAATTCCTTCCCTTGTTTTAGTAAATTCTAGCCATGTTATTCTAATTCATTACCTTGATTTGAATTAATTTAAACTAGGGAGCGAATAAGTTCAACATGGCAATTATTGGCTAACAGGGTTTCTTCAGTTCTTAATTCAACCTTCCACAAATTAAGGCCTTAAAAGTCTTAAATCAGAGTGAAGAATATTACATTCGTAATCATGGCATGTTGCATACCCTGTAAAAAAATAAAAATAAATAAATAACACTAGAATAGGTAACACTTGTTAAATATTAACTACAACTTTTCTCTCAATAAATTCTTAATTTTCTGCTTATTAGTAGTTAGTAAGGTAGTTGTTAAGTTTAGGTATTGGTTAGGATTAGGGATGTAGAATAAGGCATTAATATGTGCTTAATTAGCACTAATAAATGGCTAATACTCTAGTAATATGCATGCCAATAAGCAACTAAACTACTAAGCAACTAAAGAAAAGTGTTACCCCCCAAAAAACTGTGTGTGTATATATATGTGTGTGTGTGTATGTGTGTGTGTATATATATATATATATATATATATATATATATTTTTTTTTTTTTTTTTTTGCTTTGTTTACCAGTATAAACATAAAAAAAATAACAAAATTAACTGAGTTTATGCTTAAAACAAGAACGAACATCTGTCAGTGAGGAATGAAAACTTGTTTTAATTAAGTAAAATTTTCTGAGCCTAAGACAGATCTTATTTTAATAATAAACTCAGATCATTTTGATCAGTTTCTCATAGAAGAGCTCTTATTTTATGTCCTTTTGCTTCTCAAGTAGGGTTTTGCACTGGAAAACAAGAACACTTTTCCCCCACTATGATTGGAAGATAAATAAATAAATAAAATAAATTTGTTTAGTGAAATGAATAAAAGGTTATGGTGATCTGTTTTTTTTGTTTGTTTGTTTCTTAAACTTTAAAGGATTAATTCAAGACATTTACATTTACAATTGACATACTGTGTTACATGAAATATCTTAAAATCTTCTCTACCTGGTCGTAAAAAGTTTAACATTTACCGTCATAAAACCTGCAAACTCTAACTAAAATGAGGAAACATATTCTAACAAAAACAATCTGCATTGTTAATAACAAGTAACGGTCCTTGAGCAGCCAATCGGCATATAAGAATGATTTCTGTAACAGTCTTAGCCGTACATCAGGTGTAAATGTAAATCCACCTGTCCGCTCATCTCTTTCTCTTCTTCTCCAACATGTCATCCTCTCCTGATGTATCCTGGACTTCCTCCTTCCTCCGCCCAGTTTGTGAGTACATCATTTATCCATCGCTCTTCTTTAAAAGCCGCAGTGAATATGTCTCCTTTATGCCCCAATGGTAGTCACAAAAGTACTGTTTGGTTAGTGAGAGTTAAGGGTTCCCCGCCAGGCCGAAACAGGAACCTGAGGAACAAGGGTAGGAGACGTCACATCCTGTTGACCATCGTCCATCACGCCGAGCCTCCATGAGACCTGTCGCGCTGTCAGTCAAGCATGTGTGCCGGCCAATCCATCTCAAGGGTGCGACAGCCCAAACAATAGAGCGGCTGATAGAGAAACCAGACTTCATCTATCACAATATGTCTCGCGGGCAGGACTGGAAACACCTACAGGAGACAGGACCCTCCCGTAGTACAGAACACATGCTTAAGAATACACAATAGTGGAGATGTGATGCGTATTGTGTACAGGTGGAATAGTTTGCATATATTGATTTCAGACTGTAGTGCATTGTTGTCATGTGACTGTAGTCAGTGAGTTGGGTCTAGTTATAAAAAACTATTAAATAGTGTAATTTAGCATTATGTATAAAAATGTCTTGTCAGAATCAGACTTGTTAGTATAACCGTAGCTAATACATACTGACTCTTACATTCAATTTTTATAAAAATATGAAGCAGCACAACAGTTTTAAACATTGATAATAATCAGACATGTTTCTTGAGCAGCAAATTAGTATATTATAATATACTCTTATAATATATAGTGACACTGAAGACAGTAATGATGCTGAAAATTCAGCTTTGCTTCACAGAAATAAATTCAAATAGAAAAACATTAAATTGTAGTATTTCTCAATATTATAATTTCCTGTATTTATGACGGAACAAATGCAGCTCTTAAGCATAAATTACTTTTTTGAAAATCATTCACAAAATCTTGCACAGATACAGTAATGAACTCACTTCAAGCCCATTGCACTGTGGGATACAATATTTGTAGTGGTATACCATAGTAGTAGAATCCATAGCCACTAAAAGCATTCCAGTATGACTTAATGTTGTCACATGACTTCATTTTGTTTACTTCCAAGAGTTATTTTGTGTTTTTAATGTAGTCTATAGAGTCCAAATTAGTATTTGACAAAATGATGTAAAAATCTAAATAGTATCAGCTGATATAGCATGGAGAAGTTGTTTAATTTTTACTTTTGCCACATTTATTTGATCTTTTTTAACAATGCAGTAATATGAGTGAGACAGAAATTTAAAGTTAAATAATGTAGATCAGAATTTTATTTTTTTCTTTGCTACATATACATTTCTTTACAAAACAAACAAAAAAATTCCATTTTTACTTTTTCATATTTAAACTTAAAGGCCAAACATAATTTACTCGCCCTCAGTCTAGGTGTATTTCACTTGTACAGTTATATTAAAAAATGCCCAGGCTCTTTCAAGCTTTATAACAGCAGTGAATAGGTTTTGATTTTGAAGTCCAATAAAGTGTATCCATCCACAATAAAAAAGTGCTCCACACGACTCCAGGGGCTTATTAAAGGCCTTCTGAAGCAAAGCAACGTGTTTGTGTAAAAAAACAAGATCCAAGTTTTGTTTATAGCAAAGGAAAAGCAGTCTCTTTTTGGCTTATATCAAAATCATTCAACATTTTTCTTTCAGAATTTGCAAAAGTGCATTGGTTTGCTTCAAAGGCCTTTATCAGCTGTATGGAGCAGTTTTTTTTGGATGGGTGAATTTTATTGGTGTTTAAACACCCATTCACTGCCTTTATATTGCTTGGTTCTCCAAGATGCTTCAAAAAACCTACATGGAAAGCTACAGTGCTGTTCAAAGTTTTAGACACTTGTGTAAAAATGCTCTAAAATGAGGATGCTTTCAAAAATAATGCCATAAATAGATTTAATGTATCAATTAACTTCTATTAACTAAATCAAATAATTATTTGTTATTAAGCTTTTGGTAAAACAGCTTCTGTTCCGAGGTACACTTGCCCATAGTTTTTCAGGTAGCTTTCCAGGTAGTTTTTTTTTCTTCATCTTGGAGACGTTGCCACAGTTCTTCTGGATTGAGTCTGTCTCAGTTTGTTCTGTT
>JAUMHE010000080.1:17129199-17154345 GCA_032359235.1 Enteromius mattozi | reverse complement strand
ACATATACATTATATATATACATACATACACACACATATATCTTACATATACACATACATATTATATGTATATATATATATATATATATGTATACATGCATGCATACATATATACACACAAATATTTATTTGATAGATAGATAGATAGATAGATAGATAGATAGATAAACATATAAATGAACAATATAAGTATAAATATAAACATTTTTAATTTTCATCCAAACAAACAAATAACGTTTTGCTTCTGAAATAATTTTCTTGTTATGATGACATGGCTCTGTGCACCAGGAAATATAATATCAGCCAACAATATCCCAACCAAGAGTCAAGTTCTACATTATTTCACTTTAAAATATTCAAATATTATTTTATGGATTTTATGGATCGAGAGCCTTTTTAGTTTATTCTTTTCTGCTGCTAGTGTCTTTAATTATATGTTTTTACCCCATTTTTTTATATTAAAATAAATGTCTTTTGCATTCCAAAGGATGATGTTGAGTAAATCTGTTAGTTTTGCCTTATACTGGAAAAATGAGGGTCTTTCCTGTCACCTGAGGATTTATTTTCATACAGTTATTTATGTTCCCTTACATAAAACGAAAAATAAAGTGTACTATGTGTACTTCCTGTTCAGTTTTTTCTTTTCCCTCTAATTGTTAAGATAATATTTTGTCATAAAGTGTTGCGCTCCGATCTCCCACCTTTCCTCTGGGCCCTTGCTCTAATCTAGCGTGCGGCTCTTTCATCACTCTCCTGGATCACCCTAACAAGATTACACCCTATCAGATCTTCCACCTCAGTCACTGTCCCCTGGCTCGCACCTTCCCAGCGAAGCTCCTCGGTTCTTTTCTCCTCTCCTTTGATGCCCATCGGTCGCTCGGCTTTGAGCTCCCCAGATGGAGTAAATATGGGCCCTAGCGGTCCTCCGTAAGGTCCTGAGCCCTTAATTCCAGCTTAGTCGCAAAAGGCCAGCGCTTGCTTTCGGGTTTTGGGTATCACAGGAGAAGACAGGCAAGTGGTTTTTTGCCTCATTTCTGAAGGGCATGGGGGTGTTTGAAGGATAAGAGGGCCTTGCTGTAATAGATACTTATCTGACTGCCCCGCAGTCCTCAAACACGCTGCTCCTCTGAAGAGATTAGAACCCAGGGAGGGCACATTAGCTCTAATCCCATGCTTTGAGGGCTCTGCCCCACCCCACGCTCCACTTATTCTTGCCCCTTCTGTTGCAGGGGGATACCTTGTATCTGGCCCATGTGTAAGGGGAGCCTGTGGCTACACGGGAGGGGGGTCGGAGGGTGTGTGCGTGTCTGCGTTTGCGGGGGGAGGCCGCTGAAAAGCCCGGAGAGGCCTCCACTGCTGTGTAACTGATTCCCGGCTCTCTGAAGAGATTAGGCGCTACATTGTTGGTTTGGTTGCTCATTTCCATCTGAGGGCCGCTCCCCCTGCGGTTAGGGGCCGCCGTTGTGCCAGGGAGGGGGAACTGAAACCAGCGGCTCAAGGCCTCCAGCTTCCTTGTAGTCTTTGTTTTACAAATGACCCAAAATGTAGATGTCATGTCACAGATGCCTTACAAGCACACCGGGTATTGATTGTGAGGAGAAAACAGTGCATTTGTTAAGAACTTCGTGTGAGTCTCGATGCTGCCTGTTATTCTGAGCTTCTTATATATCCTTCAGTTATTATTCTGTCTATCCACCTGACTATCTATCTATCTATCTATCTATCTATCTATGGGTGAGCATGATTTCACCAAGTACAAGATGTTCGTAGAACAACATTCCAATCAGTCAATCAGATTTGAGGGATCATTTTTCAAGAAATATCTGTTTTAGGCTTATGATCAGGGTTAGGTGCTTCTACACTCTTGTTAATCAGCTATCATTTCCCACTGATTTTAGGCATACATTTTGTGTAGAGTTATGTTTAGGGGTAGGGATTGGAATAAGTCTATATTTTTGGACAGTAATGTTGATCCAAAGTCATGTCTTACTTGGCAAAATCATGACGACCCTATCCATCACCTTTTTATCTATCTATCCATCACCTTTTTATCTATCTATCTATCACCTTTTTATCTATCTATCTATCTATCCATCACCTTTTTATCTATCTATCTATCACCTTTTTATCTATCTATCTATCTATCTATCTTTTTATCTATCTATCTATCTATCTATCACCTTTTTATATATCAAAAGCATCTATCTATCTATCTATCTATCTATCTATCACCTTTTTATATATCAAATGCAATTCTACTGTATCTATTGATTTATTTATTTCATTCTTAACGCCATTCCAGCATCTAAGGCTATACTCATGGCGAGATTCAGTCAATCTATACACAAGTTGATTCTTACACAAGTCTTCAATCTTCAAACACATCTGGTGACAATTTAGAGTCTTCAATTAACCTAGCATGCATGTCTTTGGCCTGTAGGAGGAAACCGGAGCACCCGGCCTAAACCCATGCAGACACAGAGAAGACATGCAAACTCCACACAGAAAGGCCTCCTGTCCCAGCTGGGGCTTGATCTATCTGTCTATCTATCACCTTTTTATATATCGCATGCATATCTTCTGTATCTATCGTTCTATAATTGTCTATATATGTACTAAGGTGTTCTCTTGTTACTGCCTTGTTCTGTACCTTTTTTTTTTTTTTTGCAGCATCCGAGTCTTTCGTTCAAGCAGCAGAACATGTAGGAATCTGGATGCCGTATGGACACAGTGCACTGTATTCTCAACCACACATACTGATGCTAATGTAGATGGGCCCCAATCTACAGCACAAACTCCAAACACCATGCTGCCTGTCACAGGCTAACGAACACCACCTGTCACTCACCCCATGCGGGGGCTGTCAATCAAATCACACCCAAAAGAGAAAGAGGAGTGGGCGGGCCGGGCCCAGACCCCTAACAAAGGCATCCTCCCATTGGTGAGTACTTGCAATGTCACTTCTCTGTAAAGAGGAGTGATAGAGTGGGGCTGATAACACAAATGACAAAAGATAGATGGATAGTGGAGGGGGTGATTGATAGAGTGGAGGTGGGAAAGACTGATAACATTCACGTTCGGCTAACTTCTCTCTGTTTGGGCCTGTGGACTTGGCATAGCTCATTAGCTCTCAAAATGAGGGTTTTGAAGACTAAAAACAACAGCATTGTTTTAGGAGGCCAACGCATTTATGAGGTCATCCCATTTAAAATGAGACCTGCAAACTGCTCTTTGAAAGGTAATCTTAAAAAATTAAGAGCAACTGAGACCACAAATGGAAATTTAATTTAGTTTCGTCAACCTAAAATCTGTACTTCATAACATTCAAATGACTCATAACCTTTTATTTAGGTCAATATTTAAATATATTTAGTACAACTGTTAGATAGAAAAAGCTCCTTAAGCTTCTTTATTTATTGTTTATTTAGACTAAATTCCTCTTGTTTAGTAAAAAATCCTAGCTATTATTCTTTTAGGCTGAATGCTAACTTGATTCAGTGTGTAATTAAATTTTACCTCTTCTCACCTCAAAACGACTTAAAAAGGAGCTACTTCCAGAAAGAAAAACTAACATGTTGAAGGTGTGAAACATTCTCTGTGGATTCCCTTCATGCTTTTGTTAACAGGTCTTATTGACACCTGACTATTGGCCGTTCTAATGACATGTTCAAGCCTTTTGTCTGCTCAGCAGTATGTGATGAGCGCTAAATGAAGTCACACCTCTGCCCATTGTCATTATCAACTCATTAGGACACATACACTGCGCTCAATGGATGATCCTCCCATTTGCAAAGAATTCCATTCGGGTAAAATGCAAAAAGTTTAATTTAAGTTTTGGAGTACAGACCAGTTTTGTTCTGACATGTTTAACATTTGTATGTCCTTACAAGTAAAACATTAATGTATTCATTTAAGCTTGGAAAAGTTGATCTATCTATCTATCTATATATACACACACACACACACTTTTGTCTAAATATGTAATATCCATTAAATAAATAAAAATAAGAAAATACTATCATGTATGGTTATTTTATTTAAGAGTATATCTTATAGTAAAACCATGTTTTGTGCATACTTATTTTTTAATTCATTAATTTTTATTAAAACCAAATTTTGTCATAGTTACTGTTATTATTATTATTTATGTAGTGCATTTTTATGCTTCTATTTAAATGTGTTTTGTATCCATGTATACTTGTTATGTATATATATATATATATATATATATACTTGTTGTATACTTGTTATAGTAACTATATATAATATGTGTATTAATTCATGTATTTATTATTTATAATATATTATTTAATATACTGTATTGCAGATGAATTATGACCTATGAAAATATCTTTTCAGTAAACACATTTTATGACGATTGAGGGTTCCGGCTGACCTTGATGTGCTGAAGTAACACTAAGCTGGTAAGTACTAGCACCTTTTTCTCTGATCCTGCAGTTGTTGGTTTGTATTGATTAATCTGGTTGATCTGTTTGGTTAACCACAACACAAACCAAGAGGATTTTGACACGAGGAGTTCCAGTAGAGTGAAACAAAATTGAATTAAGCTCTCAGGAGAAATCTCCACTCTCACCCATCTTGATTTCTCTGGAAGACTGGAAAAGCTCATCTCTTATCTGAAGTATGTCGGTCTGCTATCTCACACTGTTCTCCTCTCGGCAAATGACTGACATCCCATGAGCAAACAGTCTTAACTGGACCTGTCAGAACATGAGTACACCTGCATTGTGTGCGAGAAGAGAGGAAAGAGAGGAGAAAGCCGAGTGTGTGAGGAACACAATAATCACAGCCCTGAGCTGCTTATCTCCAGAGATGCAGCATAAGCTTTGCTCTTTGCTCTCCGTTTTGACCATTGTGCTACTTGAGTAAATTTGCTCATGGCCCGAGGGGATCTGAACCCCACCCTGCTCCCAAACTTATCTGTTCGTCTGTCAGCCCTTCAAATGTCTCACACCTTCACACAACCTCACCCTACAAAATCTTAATAAACATTTCCAAATAAAAGGTGATGACCCTTTGGAAAAGATCAAGGTAAGTAGCACCTTATTGGATATGCTCTACTGAAATAGTACATAAAATGCGACTAAACTTAATTCTGAGACTCTATCAAAGTTTAGGAAACAATGCATGCCAGTATTGTTTACTAGATAACAGATTAAAGAGCGAGTTTCAACAAAAAACTTGTATTTCCAATGTCAGAGAGCCTGCACCCCCTGCTATCGGGTTGTTTGCTGTGCTTTTCTTTCCAGGGCATTGGTATGTATGTTTAGGAATTCTAATCTTATCTGAGTATCTCCCTACATTAACATCTGTTATGCTGCAATTACCATATACATTAGTCGACACCTGTTTCGCTTAAACCTATTTAATTACGCCAATTGTACTGGTTTGTTGTGGGCAAAAGCAAAGTCATCCCCTTTTAAAGCAGGGTTTGATGTTCGGTCACAATAAAGCCAAATAATTCATAGTCCAGGGTGGTTTGGAACCGAAAGAAAAAATCATGTGCAACCGCGCGGTAATGATTTACATAAAAGAAAACTCATTTTGCTGATTTGAGTTAAAATAGGCGTGTATAAACAAGATTATTTTCATGTCTGGAGGTTAAAGTTAAGCTATCTGTTTCAAATAAGACCTCAAATTCTCACAATTTGTATTTTAATAACGTACGAAAATGTTTTTTAACAATGCTTTAATACATTCAAATAGGCTACTACATTAATCTTGCTAAATGTAAATGTCATTAATGAAAGTTAATCTACTTTTTATACTGACGAATAAAACGTGCAACGCAAGTTAAGTAGCCTACATCTGCAATAGTTTTTTTTCCTTTCTTTTACACTAAATCTAATGCAAATCAAAGCCACTAAAGTTTCCAAATCGGTGTTAATTAGTTAAAACCGCAACAAGGAAACAAGGTATTTTCTTACTTTTACGAACGCCTCAGACACACATTGCACCGTGTTGCTAATCAAATTCTGATAATGGCTCGTCATGTCGTGTCTTGTATCGGTTTGCTCAGACAAAAAGATGAAACGGTCTCAGCAAGATGGAAAAAGTTTATTCTGAGACGCTAATGTGCGACGTTTGTAGCTGTTCCGATGGCTTTCAATCGCTTCTCTCGACTGAGCGTGCAATTTAAAGTGCTACACGCAATCGGATTAAATAAAACCTATTAAAAAAGCCAAAATATGTTAGTTATAAGTGTACAAATACCATTAAAAAATTGCATGAGAACAATAATCTGATTTTTTGACATTTTACACATAAAGTTTAGCATGGCCTATATTTATCCTATAAAACAAACTAGACTTTTTTTCTAAATGAAGCTTATTTTCATAATTAATTACATAAAATCATTTTAGATGAACAAATCAAACACAAATTGAATCTAGGAGCATTTGCAAAAAGAAAAAAAAAATGCAAATTTCAGATGGAGCCCTACTATTTTCCACTCTTCAGTACGGATAAGCGTGAGATAAGCATCATGAGTTTAAAGACTTTTAGAGGCCGTTAAAAGGAACAACCGAAATTCTCCTTTGAGGGGATTTAGCCCCAGTGAAAGACTTTGGATCACAGTTGTCAATCAAAGACTGAGGCCCCGCCCACTGATGCGGCTCCGCCTATAAAGAGCGCCAGTAAACTCGAGGGGAGTGTCATTCAAACACCAGAGCTCAGGGAGTAAGGATGCCTGCTTCACCAACGGGGTTTGGAAACTTCTTCATGGACAGAAACATCAACATGCCTGCTGGATATCAATTATTGGGTTGCCCGCCTGGAATGCAACAACCACCGCCACATCTTGTGGGAATGGCTGGGGTTCCCTTACCTTTCTCAGGAATACCGGGCTACAGTTTCATCCCTTATCCTCATCCGGGACACATGGCACACATTGTAAGTATTTGAAAGTGTTATTGTATTTTTTTTTATGTTGTATATGCATTACAATTCAGTGCAAAGTTTTAGATTTTATTTTGTGCGTATTGCAAATAGTACAGCCTAATGCGTGTGGAAAATAATAAAAAAAACATGACAAAATAATTTCTTTATTGCATTTCAACGTGCACAACATCTTCATATTCTAAAACCAAATCTCTTGCTTACTTTCAGAGCAATTCCTATGACCTCAAGGCTACATCTCCGTATCACCAAGCTCTCCTCGGACGCGGAGGACCCTATTACACTCCATATCGTCCCATGCCAGCCGATGACCCGAGTAGGGTCACCAAAGTGGCCACCAGAGAGAGCACCAGCGCTTTGAAGGCCTGGCTCAGCGAGCACCTTAAAAACCCATATCCCACCAAAGGCGAGAAGATCATGCTCGCCATCGTCACCAAGATGAGCCTCACGCAGGTGTCGACGTGGTTCGCCAACGCTCGGCGCCGCCTCAAGAAAGAGAACCGGGTCAGCTGGGCCTCCAAAGGAAAGTCCGACGAGGAGGATGAGGAAGAGGAGGGTGAGAGCGAAGAGGAGGGGTCTTTGAGGAAAGGAACGGAGGACGAAGATGAAATCGATCCTCAAACGGTTGATGATGATGATGATGAGGAGGAGGAGGATGTCGCGGTGTCAAAGTCGGTCGAGGACCGTTTAGCGGAAGGACTTGATCAGCAAAAGGAAAGTGACAAGTCTGACACGTCGTGTGAGGGCAAAAAAGAGGTGTGCAAACAAAACGTCGACGTCCAGAAACCTAAAATCTGGTCTCTCGCGGAAACCGCGACTTCAGACATCGTCAAGAAGCCCAGCGATCTGAAACATCTTCGCAGTCCAGACTTTGGGAAGTGGTGGGCTGGATGGCCTTCAAGGGACTCCTACTCGCCTGTAAACCTCTCCACACATGACCTGCTCAAACAAAGTCCATGAAACTGTTAATCCGAGACACTATAGACTGAATTTTGCACTTTGAAACCCACTGGGAACGTTTTGTTGTGGAAGTTTGCATACAAGATTTAATCCAAAGGATGCGTGTTGTGTAAATATTGTACAGATATTTTGTTTAAATTATAAATGCATTTACCTGCTGACTTATTTTTGCTAAAATAAAACGTTGAAAAATGAAAAAAGTTTTGGTCATGGTCAATGGGAGTGGCTAAATCCCTTTATCTAAAGTCTCTGGTAGTAATGCTTTAAGGTATTTAGGATACCAGTTGCGTTGAAATGATGATGATTATTAATATTATTATTTAAGTGTTGCTTTGTTTTGCTTTTAGGGTTAGTTTTAGCATACTTTCGATCACCAGCTTTAGTTTCTTAAAGTCCCAGTTGACCTTTTAATTCAAGCAAATAGGCCTAAGTCACAAATTTCAGTTCGTTTAACTTGCCAAAGTGTTCGCAACCAGCAACACAGGCTAATTAAACGTGCCATCGCTTAACAAACCTAATGAAATTTATTATTAAAAATAAAATAATAATAATAATAATAGGCCTAGATCGATGTGCTGTATAAACAAGCAATTAAAGCATCAACATGATGGAAACTGTATAGGTCTACTGGCTTCAAATCACCCCTCCACAAAAAAAAAAAAAGATTTGCGCACAACTAGGCCTAATAAAAGTTATGAAATAAACAGAGTTCAATAGATTAGACAATAATTCGATAAAACGAAAAAACTATATTACATAGATAGCCTATGCGCTCGAACGCGTCTCATTCACGCATTCATAGTCACACCTTTACCCATGATCACTTTCTAAAACATTAAAAAGTACGTTCACAGTCGAACTTTATATATGATAATCAATGTTGTTCAAGAAGAGCTCTCAGATTTTGTAGGCAGATCAAGACGCGTTCAAAGCGTTTTACTTCAAGGCTGGATTTAGGCTTCATGTTATCAGTGAGGACACTACTATTAAGGGATTTGCATATCTGCCTCTGATCTGTTAAAACAATTCAAAGCAGCGCGGATTAAGGACATGAATTGTTCCGTCTTAAAGGGTGATAATTAAGATTATTCTCCTGTTTAGTCACGACTTGACAGACGAAAAGTGCCAGAGGCTTCTACCTTTACCCTCACTGGTGCTTAGTAAATGTAGGTACGAAACGTGAACAAACTGACTTAAGAGAAAATAAATAGTATACTGACGAAAAAGTCAAGTACAAAAAGTTAAAAGTGAATTCCACTTCAAGTTGGCGTTTATCTGATATTATTAAAATATAGATTTAAACTTGTACAAAAATGATAAATTCCAAACAGTTGAAGAAACAGGCTAAAATAAATAAATAGTCCAAAAGTAGTGATACTACTAGTAGGTAGGCCTAATATATAATAAACAAACATATACTCACAATTAAAATAAAAAAATAAATAAATAAACACGTGTTACGCACAAACGCAGTACTTAAAAAAAATCGTGCATATTTCACCAATCATAAATTTTGATTGGACAAATTTTTTTTTTAACATAAAATAAAATAAAATAGTCAAATGAAATAGTAAAAAAAAACCTGCTCCATCAAAAATCTTGCATCCTTTGGTTTCTTTTATAACTCTCTCTGACACAAACACACCAATGGGATTAGGCCTTGGGACAATATTCTGTTTTTGCGGCCTCCCCTCTGCAGAGGGAATGATAAAAGGAAAACTCTTCCTTGCCAATCACTATGGCCTCCATGTAAATTCAAAGGCCTGGCCTGTTAATCCAAGGATAATGAGAAAACCCCTGGGTACAAAAAAGGAGCACCTCCCATCCGCCCCGCCCCCGCCCCCGCGCACATACTCACAGCTAACACACACTGGGCACAACAATCTCCTCCATGCCCCCCTTTCAGTGGCCCAAATGATGTGTAATCCCAGTCTAAACATGACAGGCAAAAGGCTGTGATATTGAGATAAGGATTGAGGCGCTGAACAATGGCGTGAGATACAATGCCTAAATCAGCCATCAATGGGCTTCTCGATCCGAGCATATGGTCAGATGCTTTGGATACTACGGCCTTATTTATAGTTCAACAAGCTACTTTTGGATTTGTTTGTTTAGATATATACAAAAATCATATCAGCTTTAGGAGTCAAAAATCTACACATAATACAAAACTTTACATTTTCCGAAAAATAAATAATTGTAATAAAAAAGTGAATGGTTTAAGAAAAAGCATGTTATTACTTTAATGTGAGGAAAAAATGAGATTGAATGTTAATGCCTCAAATATGGAAATGGCAACCTCTTGTGGACAGTCAGAGTATCCTACAATGCGTAAGTGATTTATGTACAACTCACTATTTGTCAGTAGTTTTTTCTACAGATATTTCACACCTCATAGTAGCGAGTGAATATCTTACTGTGACAAATGGGAAATTATTAATATAGAATCACGAATGTTTTAATATGTACAGAAAATCAGTTATTGCTATGTACAGAGTTAAAAAACCCCCCCAAAAAACAACAATACAAATAATAATTCCAATTCAATACATGAAATATATATCATACAATGTAGAGTGAAGGCTGTTTATACAATATAATACAAAGCAACATGCATATCACAACATTTAACAGCAAATAAATGATTAAAAAGACAACACGTTACAAAACTTTACACGATTTTGTGAACATAACCTTAATATTTATTCACAGCTGCACATTATTTTCCATCCAAGTTGATGTTCTAAGAATGTTCCTCTCGTAATCCCAATTAGGTTATGACAAAACGGCATTTCCGAACAGTGAAGTTCAAAATTAAGTAATACAATCATTATGAAAAATGTGACCTGCATAATCTGCAATCCTAAATATAAAGTACCGTTCTTAAAACTGAGATAGGAAGCATTTTGTGCAGTCTTTCTGCATCACACTGGTGTTGCTGCGAATCTTTTTATTATCAGACTAGAGATGTGTGGAAAATCTGCTTAGGAGCTTTCAAAGTCCTTTAATTGTCTTCCCCCTCACTCTTTTAGAATAAGACAGCGTTAGTGTCAGTAAAATAAGTATTTAGAGGGCATGCCAGCTCATAAAGTCACCCTGCTTCCAAACAACTGCCTTCTATTTTGAGTAACGAGCTCAAAATGAACTCATGTAGCAATCCCAGGCTGCAAGAGTATATGCTTGAAAACACAAATCAATGTTGTGAAGCTACTGTTTCAGTCAATATATAGAGCTCTTTAAGGATTGTGTAAGAGACATGCCAGTTTTGGGACATTTAGAGTTAAGCAGCTCTTAATAATGTAATGCTCTATATGCTGATGGTTGTAACGTGATAGGAGCTCTACAAAATTGAATTTGATTCAGGATGTGAACTGACAGACTCTTTGCCATGCTCTTGTTGTACAGGATATCCATTTTCAGTCATGTTACTCAGTGTGGGGCTCACGGGTATGCTATCATCCTCAACCTCCTCAGGTTGTTGAATTGGCTGTGCTCTCTCAAAATCTGTATCATCATCCAGCATTGTTATACGTATGGGGTTTATATTTTGGGTCTTTTTGGAGATCTAAAAACAAAAAGAATCCTTATTATTAATCTCCACACATAAGTAACATGGTAATACATTTCAGAAAGACAGTGTATGTCCTTGCATTGTGGTGCATGTGATTGAATATCAAATAGACATTTACCTCTTTCCATCTTTCATTACCTAGAGAAAATTAAAAGAGCAATTATTAATAAACTCAGAGCTTTAATGCACAGAGCCCCTTAAGTGACATGGTGGTGGGAAAATTCTGGATGAGTGGAAAAAATTCAGGCTAGGAGGAAAAAATATTGTTTGCGTTCCCTTGCAAAGACCTTTGCGTTCCAACGAGAAACTTTGCTTTCTCTCGCTAAGATATTTGTGTTCCCTTGCAAAACATTTACAGTCTCACATGTATCAAAAACACACGTCGTGAGAGAACACAACAAGTTTTGTAAGAGAACGCAAATGATTTGAATTTTTTTTTTTCCACCCACCCCAAATTTTTTCCTCCACCATGTCCCTAAAGGGGCTCCGTAATAATGTGATATGAGCACTCGATCACTTAAAAGGATAGTTCACTCAAAAATGAAAATTCTGTTTACTCATCCTCAAGTTGTTTCTATCCTGTATGAGTTTCATTTTTCTATGGAATACATAGATTATGTTGTTTTGAAAAATGTTGGTAAACATACAGTTGATGGTTTAGAAACTTTTTGTTACCCATTCTTTAAAATATCTTCTCTTGTAAACATTGACATAATTTTCATTTTTCAGTGAAATATTCCTTTAGGAAGTGTACTGTAGATGAATGTAATTTGTTGGTTGCAGTACTTACATTTTGTGTATTTATACACTAAAAGCATGCTGATCATGATGGCAAACACAACTACTGCAATTATCACCCCAACTGCAATTCTGTTATTGGCCTCATCCACTGAAATGTGACAAACAAAAACACAACAAACTCAGATGTCATTCTTCTAAGTGGTAATCAAAACATTACTACTGACAGCATTTGTGTGTACTGCAACCATACAAGCAAGTCACAGTCTTGTTTTAAATAAGCATGATTTTCTGGTGAAGTGATCACACCAGTTTAGCCATACAGGAACTGGACTCCACCGACACAGCTCTCAAGTTTCACTACTGTATTTTCAACACCCACATGAACTCTTTTAGGAACTAACAAATGTACAACAGTATCAGTTTTACTGGCAATTAAACAGTCGCACTGATTTTGGATAAAGACTGCTGTCGGTAAAAACAAGATTGTGATACAGTGTACTCACAGCAGATTCGGTCTGAGGTTGAACTTCCAGGAGCGTTTTTATCATGTCTATATTCACATCTAGAAACAGAATAAACAGAAATTTAAGCAACAAACAAAACAATTTAGACATAAACCATAAATTAAAATATATAATAATAAAAAAAATATACATTACGGTTCAAAAAGTTGGTAAGATCTTTTAATATTTTTAAAAGAAGTCTCTTTTGCTCAATAAGACTGCATTTGTTTGATCAAAAATACAGTAATTTAACAATTTTTTGATTTTTTTTTTTTTTTAACCAGGCTATTTTTGGGTCACCATTGCCTTCCATAGTAGGAAAAAAGTACCTTTATTATCAATTATTACTGGTGCTTAATTATTAATATTGTGACTATTAATGTTGAAATCAGATTTGCTTAATTTGCTTAATATAAGGAAACTGTGTCACCTTTTTCAGGATTTCTTAATGAATAGAAAGTTCAAAAGAACAGCATTTATTTAAAAGATTTCTCAGAAAAACTGTAATCATTTTAAACTCTATTGCATGTTTTGTTTGGAACGGTACCCATCTAATTATTTCAGTAATTTAATTTAAAATGACTCATGTTAGGTTACACCAACATAAGTAATATTTAAGTGCTAGATCAGGTAGAAATCAAAAAATTAGGACTTATTGCTTGCAGGTTACTGTGTAGATTAAACTCAAAATTACAAAAAATGCCTTTTTCCTTCTTTTAATGTATGACAACAGCAGTGCTGTTTAAAGAAAAGGTTTTTTCTTACATTGTCCATTCCTTGCAACTGTCAGCTGATTCACGGGTGGAGAATGTTCCATTTCTACATGCCTCACACACAGTATCACTTTCTGGAGAACCTGCCAAAAATACAGAGGAATGAGGATTAAACCCCATTTCATTAAAAAGAGCTATATTTTACAAATATTTAAATGGGTTAGTTCACTCAGAAATGAAAATTCTGTCATTAATTATTCACCCTCATGTCATTCCAAACCCATAAGACCGAGTTACGTCTTCTGCCATTTTAGAGAGTATCACAAGTTCACAACACATGCATATGCCTTCCACTAGGCGTAAACAACCACAGATTACGTTCATGCGCGTGCTTTACCCCAGACAAGGCTGATTATGTCAAATACATTAAAGTGTGTATGCGTTGCGATATTCTCTAAAATGGTGGAACTTAGGGGAGAAAAATGGTAGCGTAAATTGTTATCTTTGTGCAAAAAAAATATTCTCCTAGCGTCGCAAAACTGAAGTTGATCCACTGATGTCCCATGGACTGTTTTACCAATGTTTTTACTAGGTTTCTGGATCTGTGATCATTTCAGTTGCATTGCTGTCTATGGAGGTGTCTGATTGCTCTCTGATATCATCAAAAATATCTTAATTTGTGTTCCGAAGATGAATGAAGATCTTATGGGTTTGGAACAACATGAGGGTGAGTAATTAATGACAGAATTTTCATTGTGGGGTAAACTAACCCTTTAAAACAATAATTATAAAATCTCTAAATCACATCTGAAATGATGGTCTAAGAGATGTGACACATTATTACTACAGAGGTACAGTTGAAAACAAAATCAACAGAATAAATCAGTAGGTTTGTATATGAATACTGACTTTTACATCAGACAGTACACACCTTTTTTGACGACTCTCTGTCCAGGCTTACAAACTGTGTGTTCCCTACAAGTGTTGCAGTCATCGGCTTGCGTGCAGTAGTATCCAGGTTTACACTGGCACTTCATTTGTTTGGTTTTACTGAGGTCAGTTTGTGACTGAAAATTTAAATCTGATTTAAACGGAAAAGCAAGAGGAAAAACAGTCAGCTTCAGATAGAACTTAAATTTAGTTACATTTAAGCATTTAACAAACACTTTCTGACTAATATTAGTGATAGGATTTTTTAAAACTATTTATCATAAATATTAATATGTATAGATATTAATAGTATGCTATAGCATCACCTGAGGTTCCCTTAAAACAAGTGTCCAAAATCATAGATAAATGCATCTAAACTAAACTAAAATAGTGAGACTAAATGTTATCTTTATTAGACCAGCAGTAATAATTCAACCTGTGGACACTTACTGATGTCACAGCTGGGTTGGCGTTCACATCTGGTTTCGCTCGTGTAGCCGCTCTGATATTCTCCGTCTTCGCAGTCCTTACAGTGTGGGTCTTTGCAGTCATCATTCAGCTTCATCCTCTTACCTGTGACACACTCACAGTAACTACCCGCTCTGTTTAGACTCGTATATTAACAGAGGACTCAGATTAAGCAAAAACACTGATGGGTTTATTTCGAGGCAACACATGAAACGATACTTTATCTAGTCAAAGTAAGGCCTGCACAATTAAAACACGATAGTACTGTAGCAGAGTAGACTACTCTTGTGTAAAGGAAGTAGACTTCATGCTAATACTTCCTCTAGACTATTCCACGCCACATTGAATTACAGTTCGTCCACATACCTGGTCCACACTTCTTACAGCATTCATCACCCTTCAGATAATGCGTTTCCTTCTCGCAGCATGACACAAGGTACAACAATGCGACCTGTCAAAGGTAAATGCATAAGGCACAAGATATTAAGATATATATCAAGATATAAAAATCCTAAAACATTCCTTTGAATGTTTCAACATGATTTAATATCACCAAATCTTGAATTCAATCTTTTTGTCAACTTGTTTTCTTTCAGTAAGCACAGCTTAGGCCTTCCTTTTTCAAAACTGACTGGGCATAAGCCTTATTGATCTGAGCTTGTGCACCTCAGTGAGTGAAAACAAGCATTATTTGTAGATAATATTGCCAACGTTCACTCAGAACCAGAGGAGCTGTGAGATATACGATCAATACGAAACCTTTGCTAGGCTAACTGAAAGAAAAACAATATATAGTAATATTGTAGCATAATGAGACTTTCAGCTGGTTTTTCTTTGTCAGCTGGTAATTTTTGACTGGAATCAAGTGTAACAAAGTGTCAAAAAATCCCCTCAAAAGTACAAAAGTTATCAATTTAGTCCAATGCGACAACAATAACTGGCATTTTTGGGAAAAAAACTAAATCCTCTATGAGTCCAAGTGCCCGGAACATAAGAGTAAAGGTCATGTGACCGAGGAGGTGGTCCACTCCATGAAGAATAAATCAGCATGTATAAAGTCTATTTTTAAATGTTTCTCAACCCTGGTCCTGGGCGCCCCCCAACACTGCTTATTTTGTATGTCTCCCTTATCTGACACACATTTCATACACTAGAGTTTCTTCTAATGACCTCAAGACTTAAATCAGGTGTGACACAAATAATGTGCAGTGTTGGGGGGGCTTGAGAAACACTGGTCTAAACAAAAGTAAATTCCTTTTATAATCAGTTATCATAAAAACAACTACGACCAACACTTTTTAAATATTAAGTATGTTTTTGAGCTTTTTAAGGAGACATGCGGTCCCTCAGATCTCCAAACAGAATTAGGGGGGCAAACTTGAAACCGAAACGAATTGATCACACAATGCGGAAAGTACCCGACAACCCCACCCAGAACGACCGTTTTCACCGCAGAAGTCTGCAACCTTACACTAATGCATTAAATGGCTATTTAACCAAATACAATGCAAGTGTTTTCGTGTGTATCTTAGACACAGACGCCTTAAATTCCTCTCCAATAACGTTACCACCTTTTCTAATCGAAAGTGAAAGTAACGCCAACACAAAGAGTAATTGTTTCCATAGCAGCGACAATCTAAACGTTCCAAATTCTGCACATGAAAAATAGAAACTGATACATTGTTACAACGACTGTCAGCTATATTGAATAACAACCACCCTTCATTTTACTGCGTAGTTAACATGCACGCGCCAAGCGCTACTCAAGCGTAAAGCATATCACTTACCAGCGCACATAGTATGAAAACGCTCTTCATGATGGTAATATCCTTTGAAATGCTCTTAGCCAGTTGTTGGCGCCTCACAAACACATCAGACACTATACAGTCCGCTGCGGATCTTAAACTAACGCATGCCAGCCGAGAAACGGGTGTTTTGTTCCCGCAAACACGCCCACATGTGACGTGACCATTTCCCATTTCCCCATGCTATTCCAAGAAACTCGCGTCAAGGCTATTGAATACATGATATTGAACAAATCAAGGCTATTAAATAAATGTTAAAGGTATTATTTCACGTTTTAAAGAGATTTGTGAGACAAATAATCGTTAATACCATTCTAGTATAGCCTAATCTAGTATGCCTATATAAATATAATATAAATCATCATTTTATTAATTTGAAAAAAGACCCAGATTATAACTTGGAATTGGTTTGCCTGTCAGTCCAATCCCATGATGTCACTCAACCCAGGCAGAACTTCCCAGCTTGACTTTCACTTCCTCCTGAACACAAATGCTATTATTGAGTCACGTCACAAAACGGTCATCTCTTACTTGCAAGTGACATTTATTTATTGGCTTGTGTACTTGCCTGATTTAATGTCACAGTAGCATCATTGGCAAAACAGAAAATCATATCTGTGATTTACTGAATGGACTACGCTGTGTGACTAAAGCAGACACATTCTGAGCACTTAGGCCTGCCACTGCATTTTGCACTTTTTACTTTTGCGTTTTGGAGGGAATGTAAACATTTAGTGTTGTTTGAAAGCACCTTTGCAGTACCTTCGAACACACACTTAATTAAATAAATTGAGGTTTGTACTAAATGACAATTAGTTTGTTGGGTAAATGTGTAATGGAGTATATAAATAATAATATAATTACAGCACAGCATTGTTATTATTAATTCAGAATTATTTTAGAAAATATTAGAATTCTTTTTCATTATTAGAAATTAAGCTGAAGTAATAAAAATAAAATAAATAAAACATAAAATAAAAAATAAATACTATAATAGTATAATAATAATTCTATACACTCACATAGTATTATGGATATATAATATAAAACAATAGCCTATATAAAAGACAAAAAAGTGATAACAAAACACAGCTCATGAAACAATGATGTTGATACAGTGGCAGCATGATTTGACAGAGTTCGCACATTTTGGCACCGTGAGAAATGAAGAGCAAAACAGTATGTGGCTTGAGAGTTTTACAGCCACAGGTGAATCCCACCCCTGCTAAAGGGCTCTCCCCTGTAAAAAAGAAAAAAAAACCCAGGTCTGGACAGCATTGGGAAATCCCCACCTTACAAGGAAGTTGTTTTGAGATGTACAGGCATGAGTACTTCTAGGGACATACCATGGAAGAGAAGAAATACACTGAGATCAATGATGTAATTAGCCAGATCCCAACATAATGACATCTGGAGTCAGGAACTTCAGATTTTCAAGTCACATAAGGCTGATTGTCTCACTTCCTCAAAAGGTATACTGAGACTATAATCTGAGAATGATTTGACGCATGGCATACTGTAATAAAAGGTGCTAGTGAAAAACCCTTCAGTCCCATGAGGAACACTTCAGAGAATATGGACGTCACATTTTCCAAGTCCGTTAAAAAAAAAAAAAAGGTTAAATTCTCTTTCAAGACACTGCACAGTCTAGGGGGGCTTGTTTTATAATAAAAGTCTGTAGGCCTGTGTGTTCAAAGTGCAATAAATGACAAGTGTGCAAAAGTTATGTCAAATTCAGCAAAAACACCATAAATAATAATAATAACAACAATAATAATAAAACGTATTTTACATGTGCATGAGAGAGCTTCAATAGTTGACACTACACTATGTACGAGACTACTGGTAAATGAAATAGGATGTAAACACTTCCTTTTTTTCAGTCTGTTGCTTTTTTGACACAAATAGTCTATTTTAAGTAGGTGTTAATTGACACCTACATACGAAAATGTTTGGGAGTTTTTAGTAATATTCTCCGAAGTTTGTTTTGATTATTGTTAATGTGGTTGTTAAATGCTTCAAAGTGTAGGCCTTTCAAAAAAGTTCAAAGAAAATACATTTTTGTGAGATTAAAATGTTAATTTGTCCCCCATATTATGTGTCAGTTTTACAGTTTGACAAAATATAAAAGTAATGGTTAATGCTTATATTTTTTAAATTTTCACAAGTGTTCGCAATGTTAGAGTTGTTATTTGGCCATTGCTTTCTGTCTGCGACTATCTACAGGCAGATAAAGTAAGTAGGCTTCAGATCCTATCTATTTGAACAGGGACAATAAATCATCAGAATCTAGATCAGGGATGGGCAACTGGTGGCCCGTGGGCCGTCTTTTTAATTCGGCCCTCTAAATCATGTTAGACTCCGATCAGGGGGGGAATGGGACAAAAATTCAGCCCGGAAAATCTCACACTCATCTAAGCCATCCCATAAACCTGCAAAAAATTTGAAACTACGGACAAGAATATTTTTGTATGACCGTTATCATCATCACATAAAAAAGTTTAAATCCCTAGGCCGAGGCAGTGCAAAATAATTCAAGGTTATCACTTGAACTTCATTTTCCCTGACATTTCTCTGTCCCTTATGTGTATGTTTACTATTTTCACTATTTCTTTCATTAACACATCTCCACCTTGTTTCAAAACACCTCATTGTAATTTGTTTACACATACACTATATTGCCAAAAGTATTGGCACCCCCTTTGACTACTTTAGTAATTTTCATGAGTACAAATCTTAATGTTTAAGCATATAGTGATATTCTAAGGAACTGTGTGCTTCTAATTTTATAGCAACAATTTGGACAGGACCCTTTTCTATTCTAATATGACAGTGCCTCTGTGTATAAGGCAAGATTTTAAAACAAAATGATTGATTGTGTCAGTGTGGAAGAACTTGACTGGTCTGCAGAATCCTAGCTGAACACCTCTGGTGTGACTTTAAATGCAGACCTTGAGCCAAAAACTCATCACCAAACACCAGTGACTTGTCATGCAAGATTGGATGGACGATTTCCAGCACAAAAGCTCACAAATACCCGCCCAAAAACTGCCCAAAATTTTAACTATCAAAATAACGTGATCGAATGCAAATCAAGGTTCATGAGATACATTTTTAACTCCATAAAACAAAATTATGATGACAAAATAATATAAACATAATGCTAGATAAATCGGAGAAAACAGATGAAAGAGAATTAGCCTACCAAATATGAAAAATATGCAAGAAGCAGACACAAAAAGGCAATAAAAAAAAAAACAAAAATGGTGCCCTCGAAAAAACTGCATCATTTTCAATGTCAACAGTCAGAATGTAAATGCAAAAAAGTGTCCAATACAGTGATCATGCACACACCATGACAGTCAAAACTATAATTCACTGATGCATACTGCATGAACCGTTTGAAAGAGAAAAGGTTCATCTAGATTTTTATTTAACTGTGCTCTGATTTCGAAGTTGCAGTGATAAGAATCTTCATGTCATCTCTCCCTCAACAGGTGTAATTCACGAGTTAAAACTCCGCTCTATACCATACTTATATAGCCATGATCACTATACAGTTCTACATCCGTTATCACGCTAAACACCCGTCACTCCTGAATCATCAAGTCTGTATTCAGCCGTGACGTCAGCATCAGTAGTCTTTGCAGTGTGTGTGTGTTTAGTAACGTTGTGGTTACTGATCGGATGCGGTATGCACACTTGGGTTTGTATGTTAACTAATTGGTCTATATAATTCATATGTTTGAAAACTGCCAAAATGACCCCAAACCCGCCCACATTTTGTCCACCCGCCAAAGCCAATATTTACCCGCACAAACAAAACACGGAAACCCGACCAATCTGGCAACACTGGTCTTCAGCTGGGATTAGGACTTTGCATATTAATATTCCAGTTTTCTAAAAATCTGATTAATCTTTTTCAACGAGTGGTTGCATGTTATCAGCTGGTTACGCTATAAAAGTTAATGGTGGCTCCGTTTCATTTGATCTGAATGTTAAGCTATTTTGTGGTAATATTGCCGTGGGGGAGCTCTGACATGAAAAAGCATAGATACATAAGAGCAAGCTGTAAAGCACGCATCGTGTTTTGTTCTTGAATGGAGGCCTAATCTGTCAGCTGCACTAGAGAATTTTTATAGTGAACAAAAAGATTGTATATAGGCCTACCATATAATGTGTGTAAAATCAACCCCGTTCTCTTCAATCTGCATGTAAATAACACGACTTTACACTTAGTTCTCTGTTGTAAGGTAGAAACTGAGTGTTGGCATGATGTCCTAGTTGCCAGGGAACTTGAGCTTGAGCTTTATGTTTAAACAACAATAATAATTAAACATGGGCTCAGTATATATATTTTTGTTTTAGAGCTAATGACCAAAGACACAAAGAAAATCAGTCACAGCAAGCCGGTCAAACCAGTGCAGATGAACGAGGAATGAACATGGCCTTCTTGTGTCCAAACAAAAAAGACAGCGGGCTGGAAAGATGAACATTTCCACCGGCATGTACATATTCAAGCAATGCAGTTACATGTACAAGCTCATTTGATTTTGATATCACAAAAGACTCTTCAAATCAGCAGTTATCATATTTCACATATACATCTTTTTATAGCTCTTGGAATGAGCAGATCAGCTGTCTTTGGGATTTGAGCAGGAAATTACAAAATATGGTGAGTACTGACACATGCACCTGTGTTAACAATATTTATTTAGTTATCACTGACTTATTGTATTAAATAATACAGTTTTCTGGAGGCAACCTCAGTGAGTTTAAAAGTCCTATCTCTTTAACCTTGCATACACATGACGCACTATCACATACCACAATTCAAATTAAATTTTTATGCGGCATTTATTAGTGTTTTATAAGTCTGGAAGAATCACACCCTGTTCATTCGTTTGGCCATAGGAAAACCTTGGTTGGGTTCTTTGCTACTGTTACCTTTTGGCTTGCTTGGTTGAAGATGCCTAATATTCAGCAATATTATTGACTTGACTGCACTGACACCACTGGATAAGAACTGAATTTAGCTGTTTCTGGGCCACATTTGGCCCGGGGACCAAGCCGAATCTTAGCCAAATTTGGCTTGAAGTGTCTGGGCCAGACCTGGGCCGCATAAAATAATATAATCAATCTACAGTATGCAGGCCGCATCTGGGCCAGAGGAAATTGTTTGTGTCTGTTTTTTCATTGCGTGGACCAGTTTTGGGCCGGGGACCCAGCCAGAACTGGGCCAGAAGTTGAGCAAAGTCGTGGGCCAGACAAATTTTGTCCAATGTTAAACTAAACAAAGACAAAACTACAAACTACAATAGTCCATTAATTTACAGATGAAACTGACTTGCACTTGAAGTCCTGAACAGGACAGTCCTCTCTGCTCCACCTGGACACTTTAACTCTAACAATTTAAAAATGTAGGGCAGCGGGCCAAATTCGCTGCCAGGTCACCGGTAATCCTCCCGGTACTCCCGATGGCCAGTCCGCCTCTGATCTCCAACCAGGAGAGGTCGCTAGTTTCCAGCCGCTCCCCATATTAACCTCAGCTCAGTAGAACATGCAACTATTCGCTAATGTTAGCAAATAATACATGAAAAACTGACCATGAAAACAGTATTTTCCAGTCAAGATGGTAAACAAATGATATTTTTAACAAGTTCAGGGGGATACCTATATATTTGAAAATCTATCTTTTTTATTTAAATCACCATCACACCACTGCTCACACAACAGGGACACCAGAGTTGCACTCAAATTTCAAAGGTGAAATGCAATTCTGAAAATGAAACCTGATGGCAGCGAACGCATTTGCATTTTCAATAAGCCCATCTGCTGTTTTTGCTACATATTTTTAAATGTGAACCAGTGGATCGAGAAAAAGCTAATGCATTATAAAAACCTAAACAATTAAGGCATTAAGATATATTTATTTGTTTATATTTAATATAAGAATTAACTGATAATAAATATCAAAATTAATACAATAATAACTTAATGATACTTTAAAAAAGGCTGAAATGTGAAGCGCAGATCTTAAAAAATCTTTAAAGTTCTTAAATTTGATGTTTAACAAAAATTATGACAACACTGAAAATATGAACAACATTAAAAATGGTATCACAAACTGCTTTTTTAAAGTCCCAAATTGGTGATCAAAAAAGGCCATAGAGCTGCCCTTTTAACTGTAATTTTAAAAACAGTTACTAAAATAAGCTACCTATTATTATTATTATTATTATTATCACCACCATAATCATCGGAAGTAACGTTACCTGTAGTAGGCTAATTATGATTATTGGTTGGATGGTCATCAGTGCTTCTTTACAAACATTATATTTAAGCTGAAGTGTGTAGCTGCTTGTATAAATGCAATAACTGATTTAAATAGGTTGTGGACAAGAAACATATCGCTTTCAGTTCACAATACTAATATAGATGTTGTTTGTACTTTATTTTAAGTCCAGTTTGTCTTTTACAGCATAGTGTTTTGTTTGTGTCGCCACCTACCGGTTAATCATTGCGCTACACTTTTAAGGTCTTTAGTTCAGACATATTTGGAAATCTGTTTTATTTTACTCTACAAATTTGAGAGAAAAACCATACATCGAGACAACAGCATTGTAATAATGCATAGTCATATACATGATGCTTAAACGAGAAGTCAGATAAAGTGTGGAGGTGTATGACTTCATTTTTTCTTTTTCAACTTTCACGTAAGCTGCATATAAAGAAATTGGCTTGAAATAAATAGACATGCCACATACCAAGTTCTCTAAACACACCTCTTTTCCTCTTTTTCAGATGTCTGCAATCCTCATTCTAACTCAGTTGAATATCCAGCACTTGATCGGTGATGTGACATAAGTTTTGATGTCCAATGAAGAAACAAGGATCACAGAAGACAGTGCATGTTTTTCAAGGTAAAAAGATCATTTATTATGTAAATATCATGTTTTAAATCGTGAGTAGAATGTGTTAAATGTCGCCCTCTTGTGCGAATTTCCAGTATTACATATAAAAAATATTTCCAGCAACATGGTATTCAATGCCTAAAACATTGTACATGTAATGCAGTATACTTTAGATCACATCTGATGTATGTGCATCTGTTCATTCATATTTTTGCACCAATTCCTTACTTGAATATTGAAATTGTAGACAAGAAATGACTTTCAGCACACACTGGGGCACCAAAAATAAATTATGATAAAATACAGTTGATTACTGACCAATTAAACTGCAGAAAGTGAGGGTGAAGGTACTGTCATAAAACCTAAAAATAACTAGAAAAATAAATATTGAGGTTCATTTCATCCCAAAATCAAAAGGAAAATAAGAAATAATATTTTGTTTAAAGAAAATTTAAAGTTTAAAGATTTTTTGTTGTTGTTTTTTTTTTTACAAAATAGAATCTCTCTTTTTTTTGTTTACATTTTTGGGACAAAACATGACCTGTTTATATGAGATTCACTCAGTTTTTAATGTTGGAAAAATGTAATTTAAAAGCATTTTATTTTGTCCTTATTTATATTTCCCATTATTAAAGATGACTGCAATGCTGTAGCATTTGGTTTGGTTTAAGGAAGAGGTTAAGTGGTGTGCAGTTCCTTCAGCTGCCTCAGAGCCGATGCGAGGTGAACTTTGCCCTCTTGCTGAGTGTTACGCGTGACATCGCTGACCTTCAGAGGACTCAGATTCAGATCAAAGATGAGGCTGTAGTTCTGGAGCAGGCGTTTGGCTTGGTCTCTGTCCACATAACCTGAGCACCAGTGTTGAAAACTTCATTTTATCGTACAAAATCAGATTATTGATTTCAGTCTATAATTTCCTATGAGTCACAGTGTTTTAGATCACTTTAAAATGTGCTTCAGACGGACTGTATTCGTGTGATGGGTTTAATACCTGTGTTTTGGGTGTCACACATTTGTAAGGCCATCTCCATCTTCTGGAACCTCTGAAGCCACGGTTCTCTTTGTTCTGCGTTCATATCGCTCCTGTCGCTCACGGATTCCAGGTCAGTGCTGGCCTCTGACGCATCCCAGATCTCTGCCTGAGAGGATCAGGTTCAAAAACATCCATCAAAATATGTTTTTCTATTTCAGAAAGCTGCTGACAGTATAAAATTATAATATTCTGGGTAGTTTTGCCAGGATGATTGACGGACCTCAACACTTCGCTGTTTCTCTTCTTGTACAGCTTTCTGTATGAACTGCAGCAAGTCTTGATAGTGCACCTGCAAAGCAGCATGGTGAGTAAAAGGCACTAAACATGACAGAACATAAAATCATTTCACATTTAAAAAAATGACAAACTTTAGAATTCCTATAGAAATCCATATATGTATCAAGGCACTTAACTATAAATTGAAATAGTATAATAGTATAAATGGATCTTTTAATGTTTTTTTTTTACCTGAAAATGTGTCATGTTTACATAAAAATTGCTAAATTAAATTAGTAAAATGTATTATCTTTTTTAGAAATTGAACTGAACCATATAAAAACATAAACATCATGCTTCATCATCCCAATATG
>JAUMHE010000080.1:17116836-17129003 GCA_032359235.1 Enteromius mattozi | reverse complement strand
TATATATATATATATATATATATGTGTGTGTGTGTGTTTTGCAGAGGAAAATGTGTATATATACAGTATCTCACAGAAGTGAGATATATATTTTTATAAATATTTTATTATATCTCTTCATGTGACAACACTGAAGAAATGTAAAGTAGTGAGTGTACAGCTTCTATAACAGTTTATTTTCCCTCAACTCAACACACAACCATTAATGTCTAAACCACTGGCCACAAAAGTGCGTACACCCCTAAGTGAAACTGTCCAAATTGGGCCCAATTAGCCATTTTCTCTCTCCGGTGTCATGGTCTCAGGTGTGAATGGGGGGCAGGTGTGTTAAATTTGATGTTATCACTCTCTCATACTGGTCACTGGAAGTACAACATGGCACCTCATGGCTAAGAACTCTACATAAAGATGGCGTAGGCTATAAAAGGATTGTTAAGACCCTGAAAGTGAGCTGCAGCATGGTGGCCGAGAACATACAGCGGTTTAACAAGACAGCTTCTATTCAGAACAGGCCTCATCATGGACGACCATCATATCCAGAGGTTGTGTTTGGGAAATAGACATATGTGAGCTTGCCAGCATTGCTGCTGAGGTTGAAGGGCTGGGTGGTCAGCCTGTCAGTGCATCAAATTGGTCATCCCAGAAGGAAGCCTCTTCTAAAGATGATGCACAAGAAAGACCGCAAACAGTTTGCTGAAGACAAGCAGACTAAGTACATGGATTACTGGAACCATGGCCTGTGGTCTGATGAGACCAAGATAAACTTATTTGGTACAGATGGTGTCAAGCTTGTGTGGCGGCAACCAGATGAGGAGTACAAAGACAAGTGTGTCTTGCCTACAGTCAAGCATGGTGGTGGGAGGGTCATGGTCTGGGGCTGCACTGGGGAGCTACAGTTCATTGAGGGAACCATGAATGCCAACATGTACTGTGACATGCTGAAGCAGAGCATGATCCCCTCCCTTCAGAGACTGGGCCGCAGAGCAGTATTTCAACATGATAACGACCCCAAACACACCTCCAAGACGACCACTGCCTTGATAAAGAAGCTGAGGGTAAAGGTGATGGACTGGCCAAGCATGTCTCCAGACCTAAACCAGAGCATCTGTGGGGCATCCTCAAACGGAAGGTGGAGGAGCGCAAGACCTCTAACATCCACCAGCTCTATGATGTCATCATGGAGGAGTGGAAGAGGACTCCAGTGGCAGGCAACCTGTGAAGCTCTGCTGAACTTCATGCCCAAGAGGGCTAAGGCAGTGCTGGAAAATAATGGTGGCCACACAAAATATTGATGCTTTGGGCCCAATTTGGACAGTTTCACCTAGGGGTGTACTCACTTTTGTGGCTAGCGGTTTAGACATTAGTGGTTGTGTGTTGAGTTGTTTGAGGGGACTGCAAATTTACACTGTTATACAAGCTGTTCACTCACTACTTTACATTGTAGCAAAGTCTAATTTCTTCAGTGTTGTCACGTGAAAAGATATAATAAAATATTTACAAAAATGTGTGGGGTGTACTTACTTCTGTGAGATACTGTGTGTGTGTATATATCTATATATACATAATATATAGTGCAGAAATACATTTAAATGTCTTTTCAGTACCAATATGCTTTAATTGTCATAAAAAATAATGTCACCATGACAAAAAAACAAAACAAACATGTTAACTATGACAACAGTCAGTGGTGTGCAGTGTAATATGAAACTTGTATATGAAATGAGAACAATAAATTCAGCATTCAAGTTTAGATTTCTGATTTAATCAATGGGTTTAATTTTTGCTGAATTCATATGAAACCGAAATTGTATAATGACTCAAATAATATTATTTGCTGTAATTCTCAGATGTTCTGCTTGTTAAGTGATCTCCAGTACCTGCTCCGGGTCGGTGGTGTTACTGAAGGACTGGAACATACGGGCCAGTGTGGTGAGCTTCAGAGGGAGCTGCAGTCTGAGGAACAGACATGTGAGTTCTGACTGATGGATGGTTCCTGATCGGGACGGATCGAGCGATATCACTTCCTCCTCCATGATCTGGAGTGTTTGTGGTTCCAGATCCTGCAGTTCCTCTGAGATGGATGAGAGGAGGCAGAACTCTGGACTGGATTTGATTGGCTCCTCTGTCTGGACATGTTGAGTAAGATTTGTTTTTAGAGATTGTGTGTTTAATTTAGCATACACTATCAAAAGTTTGTGGTCAGTAAGTTTTTTTTCTACAGAAATTAATAATTTTATTCAGCACGGATTCAGTAAGATGATAAATATATTTTATTATTACAGGAATTAATTACATTTTTAAACAGAAAACAGTTATTTAAATTGTAGGAATATTTCACAATATTACAGTTCTACTGTATATTTAAGCAAAAATATGCAGCCTTGGTGAGAGTAAGAGGCTTAAAACAAACACTTTCTGACCTCTTTTGAACAGTAGTATTTGTTTGATTTGATTAAAGACAGCATGCACATTATGTCTTACCCGTGGCTCCATAATATGAGGATTTCGCTTGAGTTGTTTTGAGTAGCCCATGTTGGTTGTGGACTTCAGATGTATGTAGGATCGAGATCGATCTCCACAGGGTGCCGTCACACACCGTCTGTCAGCAACCTGGATCATTACCAAACCATCAGCATCCAGCTATCTTCTGCACGCGCTTCAGACTATATAGCACATTTTTTTCCTTCTAGTAAACATTGGGAAGTGGATTTCAGAACCCTGGACAGCGCTGTTATTTTGATTGGTGAGTACCAGGTTTCAGTAGCATGGGCAGTGCAACCATTTGACCTCTAAAGTCATCTGAAAACTGGTCAATGACAATCACACAGTGGTAAACAGTGGTTAAGTCTTGCAAAATAACTGAGTTTGTGAGCTGGATATTATGTTTAGCAGTCAGTAGTTGATTTTGTATTACCTGTCTGAGGGCATCTAACAGGTTTTCTGTGTGCTCAACTGGTCTCAGATGCTCCAGGTCATGAGAAGGTGATTTTCTGCTTGAATCTCCACCTGTGACTCTGTTAGGTGGACTGTGTCTGTGCTCCGAGCAGTTTGTTACCTTAAGATGATCTGTAGGACTATTCATAATATTAAATGCATTTGATTATTGTTAATAATAAATGTATAATGGTAAATACAATAGCAATGTTAAATGGCATTTAATTTAATTTTTATTTTTTCCTGCACCATTTGTGCTGTAAACAATAATAAATAAATAAATAAAACAATTAAAAGCTGTAAATTTAAATATTTAAAACAAGTTTATTATTATTTAATAATGTGCCAATATATTAATTGTAACTAATAACATTTAGGAATAAATTCTACATAATAATTGTTTTGTTTTTTTTAATATATTTAGATCTTTTTTTAGTCAATTTAATTGATCATTTTACATTTAATTTTTATTATTCTTTTTTTTGTACCTTTTTGTCCCTTCAGTAAAATACTTAATTTGTTTCCCACCAACAATCTTCACCACCAGCTGTGGCATGATGACCTTCCCTGTGGTTTTCCATTCATCCATGATGTGGGAAGCTCCTACAGAGAAGATAATGAGACACAAGTGAGTGATTGTTCAGATACACAGATGCATATATTGGGCATGAAAAGGCATTGCATGCTTAAAAATATCTGAATGTCACTGCATTACATGACAAGATGTCAAATTTCAGAACTATTGCAATTTAGGCAATTAAAAAAACAGGCAATTTGACAGTGACTTGTGAAGTGTCAGTGATTATAAATTTATCAAATATGCTTATATAATGCTATATAATGCTGTGAGTCTGGTTGGTGTTGGAATGCTTAAAAGAAGCAAAGAAGACATTAACTTACCTACTATGACTGAATCTCTGCTGTCTGTGTTTTTCGGTCTATAAAACAGCTCTCTTAACAGACCAGCGCCCTTGTCCTGATCTGATATGTGTCTGAGATACGAGCACGGGTGAGGTTAGGAGCAGCAATATCCACAAATAAGAGCACAGCCTGTTCTCTCTAGGGTTCTGTGGACTCCAGGGGTACAATCTCAACTGTGCCATGGTTACCCGACCAGCCCAACCTCTCTGCCACAGCCACTTTCAGTACATACACAGATAAGAGTGATTTATTACAGTCCGCTTCTGAAAGAAAGTCATTCCGCCTGACTACACAATGATAAGCCAAGTAAATGGGTTTTAAAAGCCTAAAATTGCTAGCTTATTGAATGCCAGTTGTAAATAATGGTAAATAGCATTTTCTATTATTATTTTTTTAATTTTTTTATTGTTATTTGTACAATATTTTATTATATTGTTTATAATTTTATTTATTTTGCCCTGCAACAACAACAATAATAAATTAATATTATTTTATGAATTAACTATTATAATTTATTTGTAGAATATTTCTATTTTTCATAAGCTTAATTTTATATTATATTCTATTTTATTTTGTATTATATATATATATAATTTTCTATTTATTATTATTATTTTCGTTATTTTTTATTTATTTTGCCCTGGAACAACAACAACAATAATAATAATAATAATAATAAATTCATATTATATTATGAACACATCTGTGAATTTGATTTATTTATTTATACCCTACAAAGGTACTATATATTTTTTTCAAATAATAATAATATTTTGAATAAACTTATTTTATTTAATTTTTTTCTGGACTACACAATGATAAGGTACAACTAAATAAATAGACAAAGTAATAAAAAATATTTTTTATAATATTTATATGGCAAATGTAAATTTGAATATAATACATGTTTACAAGGTACTTAAATTGAATATGTCTGGCAATATGGTAAATCTATAAATAGACTATCTCTAACTCTATAAATAAATATGTAACATACATTTAAAATATAAATTTATTTAGGCCTTCACCAGTCAGTCGTTTAGGTTTTAAGGCCAGTGATATGAACTTCCACCTCTAGGGGGCGACCTAACACAGGAAGTATGTATTTCATTCCCAATCATTCCCAGTACTTTCAGGTCAAGATGACATTATTAATCAGCAGATCACTGCTCATAGGTTTATTTATTGTTCTTCAGTTCCATGGTGGATGAAGTCTTCCAGCCAGTGTTCCCATCACGCTGATCCTATCAGACCTGTACTCTTAGAGTGTAATTATTTTATCCATCATGATAAATGACTAGTCTGTAGTTTATTTGATGGCAGTAAAGCTGCTAATAGAATCAGTTTTAATTTTAGCACAATTCTTGATAAGCTACAGGGAGATACAGACAGGTAGAATTGGGTTAATTACCCGTGGAGGACCTCAAGCTGGTTAATCTGCTGTCTTGGATTAAAACGTGAGAGCAGAATGTGCTTCTGATTGGACTTGCAGTGGTCATTTGAAAGGCCAGCACGTGGTGGATGAAGAACACAAGTCTATTAAGCGCAGCGGTTCCCTATTTTGTTTGATTTGTGCAAATTAAGGCGTGAAAGTGGCTCTTAATGAATGCGGAAAGAGCCGGTTTTGGGGAGCATCAGTAGTCGCGGCACATCCCAGTGTTTCTGCCTTTCTAAACGGCTTAACACGGTTGAAGTGTGAAAGTCAGACGGCTAATTCTGATCTTAATGATCAAAATGCGATCCAGCCGGCGGAGACTCGGACTCCCTCCACGAGGCAGATTGCACAGCCCAGAAACCTCAAAGGAGCATAAAATCACAGTGCCAACATACAGAGTTCACACAACTTCAGAGGCAGGCAAAGACGGTTAAAAAAATCCAAGTGAAAGATGAAGGAGAGAGAGAGAGAGTTGGTTAAGATCTGGAATGGCAACAGAAAGACTGTAGATTCAAACCTCCCAAGAGGTGATTGAGGAAGGTCACTGAGACTGATCTGTGGTTAAGATTCTAATTCCGAGTGGAATTCTGTCATCATTTGGAATCAGTCCTGATGGGATAAATCCTCATAGAATTAAATAAGATGCAAGTGGATAAATGAAATTACTACAGGATTTTTCTAGCGAATGATCTTTATCAGAGCCTTGCTTGTTGTATTTGAATAATGTACTTTTGTTATATTGGAATGCTCACAGTCCTTCTGGATTGCTTTTTTTTAATAAATTGCCTGCTCAATGCATGCTTAGTTGAAAAACATAATAATAATAATAATAAAAATAAATTAAAAAAAAACAAAAAAACACAATTGACCTGAGAACAAAGAGAAATATTTTTTCTGAATTTCAAGTCTCTTATGCATTTTTTATTCTAGGTCATCCATAAAATTAATAATAATAATAAAAAAACATATTTATTTATTGTTCTGCAACAGGATTTATAAAGCTAACCTGCAGTGTACAGAAAAATATTATAAATTAATAATAATCAAATAAGTATATTATTTTGTTTAAAATGTAATTGATTTAATTTTGGGGATTTAAATTTTTAGGTGTAAGCAAGCATCTTCTGTTTTTCTTGAGTTCTACACTATTTCAGATTTTCTTTTTCCTTTTAGGAGATCCATAGTATTTTTTATATATATATATATATATATATATTAGTTATTATTTAATAAAAAATAAATAAATTGTTTGTTTGTTTGTTTTTGTATTTGTCTGTACGATTTATAAAAACTGTACTATAAATAAACATAAACTTATAGACATAAATTTATAATTTATATTTAATAAAATAAATATTATGTCATGCAAAATTGATTTCATTTTAATTTAATCGAATTTTATTTTGCCTTGCAACAGCATTTACTTGCAGCATATGTGACCCAGGGCCACACAGGATAGGACAGTATTTGGCTGAGATACAGCTATTTGAAAATCAAAATACTGACAAAATTTTAAAGTGAAAAGGTCAAAAGTTAAAGTGAAGTTCTTAGTTCTTATACAGTATTACTAATCAGAAATTAAGTTTTATTTACTGTAGGAAATTTACAAAATATCTTCATGGAACATGATCATTACTTAATATCCTATAATGATTTATGCCATAAAGAAAAATCAGTAACTTTGACCCATACAATGTATTTTTGGCTAAACTGCTGTCACGTTTGTTGTCTGTTTAGTTTCGTTTTCCTTGTCTTGTGTTCCTGTGTTTAAGTTATTATTAGTTAATTAGTTACCTCCTGTGTTTCCCAGCTGTTTTGAGTTCTCCTTTTGTTTGATCTTGTATTTAATGTCTGTGTTTCCCAGTCTCCAGCATCAGTCATTAAATGTTAAACGTGAAGTAAGAAGTGTGAAGTGTTACCCTCCATGTTTGTATTTGAGTTCTTAGTTTGATCATTAAAAAGACTTTTATGTTTTGGACATTCTCATCTCCTGCGATCTCCTTCCCTGCACTGCAACTATAACAATTGCTACAAATATACCCGTGCTACTTGTTTTATGCAGGCTCACATATATAAAACAATGTTAATAATTATTAATAAAATAAATACATTATTTTCTAAACGAGTTTTTATTATTGTTTTAATTATTACTTATTTGTCTTACGACCGGGTTTGTAAAACTGTCTTGTCTGGTGATAAAAGACCAAAACTTGATTTAATCTTGGCTTAGAGCTGACATGATTTGAGCATTAACTTAGACTTTGCACCAGAGACCTGTGAACATCCCGTGAAGATTTCTAGTTTGTAGTTGCTCTGAGTAAGTGCATCTGCTAAATGCCTTGAATACTCCAAAAGCACTGTCTTTTATTATTACTGTAAGTCACTGTAGGTGAAAGTGTTAAAGAATTGACTAATTAATCATTAGGGTGAGTCTGTTTGAACATGTGCATCTGAGTGTAAGAATAAGTTGATGGAGGTCGTGACAGAGGCGGCGTGAGAGACTGAAGAAGAGTGTGTGTGTGTGTGTGATAGAAAGAGAGTGATGTATAAGAGGAAGGTGCTGTGGAGACTGACAAGGTGATGAATCACCACTTTCATCCTTTTTATTTCATCTGACGACATCCCATTATCATCCAAACCCTCACACACTTACACATAAACCATATCAGGACAGCGTTTCTATGGAGAGCAACCATTTAAACATTTGTGTGTGTGTGTCATTGTGCTGTACAATGGGACATAAAACACCTTTGAAACATGGAAAAAAAAAGGGGACTGAATTTGATGCGCTTTCCTGACATTTCTTATAGTACAATGAGATTCAGAGTGTTTTCATGTAACTGAATGGCGTTTATTCACAACATTAATCAAGTAAGTGTGTTTGCTGTCTTACAGACTGACTGATAGGGCTGAAATGAAGATAAATGAAAACCACAAGGCTTATATGTGTCGCATTCAAACACTTATCTTAGGTCGGTTTATTTAAATTATCGTTTTTGTTTCATTTTTACGCTCTCGTTATCATAAGCATTTCTGTTCATGCTTGTAGGCCTTTACAAATACAAAGTCATTCTGGTTTAGGGTTGTGTTGAATGATAAATCTTTGGAGATTCTTTTTAATGTGTTTCTATCGGGCTGAAATCATAATGATATGTTTAACGGTGTCCTGATAAGGTTGGTTGAGCATTAGCGAGGATGGGATTTCTCTGTGGTTTGACACTTTCCTGGGCTGTAATCTCATATCAAGATTTCATGTCTTCTCATTTCAAAAGCAGGCACAAACTGCTCTGTCTTACATACAGTAAGACTAGTGTTTATTTAGCTGTGAGGACGACCAGTGTTTATTATTCAAAACATTTATGATTACAGCCTCATTTGTGGAGTTGATTTTTGTGAGAGATCTTGTCACGAGTAAGAGTACCTTTCTGATGGTCAAACAAACAGACTCATAACCTTTAACCAACTAAAATCGAGTTTATATCTCTCAATTCTGACTATACAACATGCAATTGCGACTTTATATCCTATAATTCTGACTCCCATAATTGACCCCTAGTTACTGTTGTTACATCCGACAAGCTCTCACGCAGTGCAGAATACATTGTGTAAAGATCACATGACAATGCACCAACTGACAAGACAGAGCAGGTTTCTTTTGTTATGAAACAAAACTTCAGCTTTCAAATTTTGTCCTTTTTTTAAAAAAAATCAAACAAGAAATTCAGTTTTGTGGAGAGATCACTAGCCCCTCAGTTCAGGCATGTGAAACGATCAGCTCTTCCGCTTTACTAGTTACAGCATGAAATAAACATGAATGGACATCAGAAGGTATTTGTTTCAAGATGTCAATACACACTATTTTTTAAGTTCAAGTCTGCCGACGTTAATCTACTCTACTCTCTGGTTTGTTTTTCTATCTAAATTAAATCAAATATACAAAATGGCAGATTCAGCATTATGATTGGCCAGTCAATCAAACCCATCACAATTCTGAAGAAAAAAAATCACGCAATTGCAAGGAAAAAAAGTCAAATCACCTTTATTTATATAGCAATTTATACAATGCTTTATACTGTCAATAGGGAAATAGTTTGTCAAAAGTCAGAATTGTGAGACAAACAGGATTACCGTTTTGTATTGTTATACAGTAGCGGAATTCCACATGGTTAAGATGTTACTTTTTATGATGCGTAAGATCTCATCACTTGTTGATGCAACAAAAGTATTGTTCTTTGTTAGTTCATAATACCTAATGCATTGGTGTTAAGAAGTCAAACTATTGTAAAGTGTTCTTAAATTTTGCTGAAAGGGTTTCTCCATCCTTAAATGAAAATGTTGTCAGTAATTACCCCCATGCCATTCCAAAAACATAAAAGCTTTGTTCAACTTCGGAACACTGTTAAGTAATAAACACTGTCAAGGTCCAGAAAAGTATGAAAGACATCAGCAGAATACTCCATCTACCATCAGTAGTTTAACCGTAACGTTTTGAAGTTATGAGAATACTTTTTGTATGGAAAGAAAACAAAAATAATGACTTTATTCTGAATATTTAATTATGACTTATGAATTATGTACTTTTCTGGACCTTGACAGTGTTCATTACTTGACTGTCAATAGGGCAGTCACAAGCCTCCTGGTTTTCATCCAAATTATCTTAAATTGTGTTCCACAGTTGAACAAAGCTCTTACTGGTTTGGAACGACATGGGGCTAAGTGATTAAAGGGGTTATATAATGCCAATTTTCCACAAGCTGATATGATTCGTTAGGGTCTTAATGAAAATTCTGTAAAATTACAAATTTCTCAATGGTAGTGTAAAAAAAACCGCCCATTTTACCCTGTCAAAAACAGCTCTTTTTTTTAAAACACTCTGTTCTGAGTACTTCCCCTTTAAATCTTCACAAGCTCTGCTGACCCCACCCCTCTTTTCCGAGGCACTTTAAGAGGATGTTTATTTAGCTGTATTCATAGTCCTAGACGTTACATTCATAGTGAAACTTGCTAATTAGCACATTATTAGGAAAGTTGATTTGCAAAGATTCATTAAAAGACATTATACTGACTGCTTCTGTAGGAATGATTTGCGCGAACATAAATGCATTTAGGTAAATCAAGGGCACATTCCCTTCAGAACCAAACCTAAGTTAATGTTAATCCTCTGCGTCTTCAGCCACTCAGATATTGGGAGTAAATGACTACTGCTATGTACATTAATACATTCAACAACAAAACACCTCAATCTGTAAGGAGTCATGTTTGTCTCTGCATCTCAGACTGATGACGGCTCACTCAGGGCGGGTCTGAGGTAAGACACCAGTCCAGTCTGTGTGAAATGCTGCTGTCAATCAGCAATCGTGGGAGGGGTCTCCAACGTCACATGGTCAGATGGCTCGATTTGAGAAAGGGGAAAACATTTAAGGAGATTACAAAAAAACACTGGGTGGATTTTTATCATTATAGGGTGATTGTGTACACAAACTGTCAACACATATTGCATTTCAAACAACTTGTAAAAGTGCATCTGGCATTATATGACCCCTTTAATGACTAAATTTTCATTTTGGGGTGGAGTAACCCTTTAATGTCACAACTGCACTGACGGTGACCCGAGTTCGATTCCTGTCTTGAGGTCCTTTGCTGATCCCTCTACCCTCTCTCCCTCTACTGTCCAATATAAATAAAAAAGCATAAAAAGCCCATTTTGATGCACAGTATGAGGTTAAACTACCTCAGTATTTGTTACGTTATTGTGTATTATTAATTCTGTATTGACCAATCAACATCCAGGATCAGCACTAAGATCTGCTTTGCAATCGCTCATTATTACACATGGATAATGAATGATTCTGGAGGGATGTGTTTCCCATCGTCTCTATCAGTGTGATGTATTCAACGCAGCAGCTTTTTCCTGTAATAATCTCCTTGTTTTTGTCACTCTTGTTGAAGAGTTCTGTAGCGGCGATCTGCGAGACGGTCTGTAATTGATCAGCTTGACAATTAAACACAGAACAAGGCCTGTCTCTCTGTTTGTCTCTCTCTCTCTCGCCTGTCTGTCTTTGTATGTCTGGCAGCAGCCGCTCTGAATCAGGTTATCCTCTGACAGATAATGGATGTAGCCGGTATCTAAGCATGCTCCCCAAAGCCAGCTCAATCCCTCCAACAAGATAAAGCCGACAAATTACGTGGCCAGAAAAAAACTCGCAGGAGGACAGCCTGAGAAAGAGCCGAGGATGTAAAGAAAGAGAGGACACAGGTGAGAGAACAAATGTGCTTAGAGATTAATTGATAATTTGGTGTGCGATTCTCTCGTCGTTAACCTTTAGCGCAGCGCAAATGACGCGTCACTCCATTTAAACAATGGGGTTGTCCTCCGCGGCTGATTGTGTATCTGCTGTCAGGAGGAGCATTGATCAAGAGCTCCACATCAGTCTAAATGTGCAGGAGTCTCTCAGCGCTCCGTTCATTCATCACACGAGCCTCCTCCTGCTCGCGTCCATCCTTATTAATGTCCTCTATGAATGTCAGCACCTCCCTCATAAGTACGGCCAAGGGAGAGCGTCTCACATCCTTCATACTTCCTCAAGGTCTTCAGGAGTTTTAGGGAAACTGACAGTCTGGTGCAGAAAGTTTTCCAAAGGGCCTTTAAAGGGACAGTTCACCCATAAATTAAAACTGAAGTTGTAAGTTTTGCCTCTTTGTCGCCATCTATGTTTGAAAACCTGGAATTAAAGTAATGCAGAGTTATATTTCATGAGTGAGGTTGTACTCCGGTGCGGCTCCAGCTCGGATGAATCTAATGTTACCCTTTCAGTCGAATCACTTCGACGTTACATATGGGATCTCGCATGAGAGACCAATCGTCTTCGAGCCGTTT
>JAUMHE010000080.1:17101431-17111503 GCA_032359235.1 Enteromius mattozi | reverse complement strand
CCCCTCCACCAATGCAGAGACTGGAGCCGCCTGGCAGAAGCCCCTCTCGCGAATTCGCGTCTGTTGTACGCGCGAATGAAGCGAATTTCACGCGCGAATGAAGCGAGTAACCTCAAAAAGTTCAAGCGTCCAACTATGCGCGAATAGCGCGATTTAATCGCGCAATTCGCGTCCGGTGTGAACGTACCTTGAGACTCCCGATCCGCCATGGCCTCCTGTGACTCCCGATCCGCCATGGCCTCCTGAGACTCCCGATCCGCCAGGGCCTCCTGTGTCTCCCGATCCGTCATGGCCTCCTGTGACGCGTAATGTCACGTGTACTGTCTGTTTGGTTTTGGTTTCGTTTTGTGTCTTCCTGGTTTTCCTATTTTGGTCTTGTTCCGGTTCTTGTTTAGTTTAAGTTTACTCATCTCCACCTGTGCTCCTCACCTGTTTTCAGTTTTCCCTGAGTGTTTTCCTGTGTTTAAAAGCACGTTCTGTTTTGACTTTTGATTGTCGGTCTTCAATGTTTCTTTATGTGTGTGATATACCCTGCCTGTTCGTTTGCCCGTTTGGATTATTAAAGTTTTGTCATGCGATTAATCGTGATTAATTGTTTGACAGCACTAATATTAATATAGAAAACTGTTATTTTAAATTGCAATATATTTTCAGTGATTTTTTTAAAAATTTTTTTTTTTATTAAGTGCCCCTGTTATGGAATTTTAAGAAATTACCTTTCATGCAGTGTACCTGTAACACAGCTGTAAGTGAATAAAAACATCCTGTAAAGTTTTAAATCTGAAAGTGCATAAAATCGACCAGTCACTGGAGGGGTTTGGAAAAATTAATCGCTAAACGAACCATTTGGTAGCCATTGAATAAATAAGGTTAAAAATGCTTTTTATTCTAAATGAAAGTGTTTTTTGACTTTGCATGCATGTCAACATGTTTTTGGGACTCCCAAAACCAAATTATGAACCTTTCATAATCCATAATAGGGGCACATTAAAACAGATCAATCCCCAGCATACTGCGACTGTATTTCATGTAATTCTTTTTCTTTTAAAAACATTTCTATATATCTTACATTGCTTATAAGTATGTTTTAATTAAAACAGTTATGAATTTAAATGAACTCTTTGTAGGTCTGCCGTCTGAGCTGACACTATATTTGACATAATTCAAAGGAAGAAATTAAGTTTGATATCGAGCTGAATGAGAGTTGAATGAAACCTCTTTTTTCCGTGAAATTTTGAAGAGTAAATGTTCGGTTTTCAAAGAGCTGTGGCTCACGGATGATTGCCTTCCCACCTCTATGTCATTTCATGACAGTGTGTGAATCCACCGCTGATAAGGAAGCTTTACTGACAGAGAGACTGACGGTCTGTCATGGGCTCATTGCACATTGGAAAAAGCCTGTCGCTTGATCGGGTTTAACTCGCTACGAAAAGGGGTCAGCACTAGCTTTACCCAAGGTGCTCATGCGTTTCTTTAAATGCTAACCAATGCAAATGGCCTCACTGTTATCTCTCAATTATGCCAAATTATTTTAATCCAACAATACTTTAGATCCGTAATGTGTGCCTGGAATGACGGATGCCAGCTGTTCTTCAAACTCGGACAATGCCTGTTTGAGCTGAAGCATTGATGGCTTCTCTTTGCAATAGTGCTCGAGCTCACCCAGGGGACGAGGACGGATGATGGAAGTTCAGAGCCGAAAAGCTTGAGGGTTTGCTGGGAACGCCACGTGCCTTTTCCCTCTGGATCCACCTGAACCCTGAAGAGAACTTGAAGGATTCATTCAAATGGCACAGAAAAGCATAAAAAGAAACTGGAAAGGCTTGTTTGAAATGCTAAGTTTTGATTTCATTGAAATATGTCAGATGGTTTAGTGTTTCTGCATTCAGCAAGTTAAACAAAAGCTAATCTTGGATATGTACACTTTTTTTTATTATTAGTAGTACTTAATTCACGTCTGCAGTTAATCCAATACATAGTACACTGACTCAAGTTGACATAGTGTCTCAAACTCTAAATTTCAGTGCAAATATAGGTCACACTTTCTATTAGGTGGCCTTAATTACTATGTACCTTTATCAAAATATATGACTTATTGTGTTCATTTTGTATTGCAAAGCACTTTTGCCTCTATTGAGGAGGGATACGGGTAAGGTTAGGGACATGTTTGGTGGTATAGGTAGGTTTAAGAGTGGGTTAAGTAGTAAGGAATGGGCCGTGAGTGTAATTATAAATGTTATTAAAGAAATTAATTATAGATGTTATTGCATATAGGTATTTTTAAAAATAGTACAATGTGAAAAAATGTACAATAAGTGCCTTGTACCAGATTATTAATTTAAATGTAAGTACATAGTAGTTACCTAATATAAAGTGGGACATGCTGACTTTGGCTGGTCATCATGGCTAAACTGCTCAATCTGACAACCTGTAATGATAACCAGCTTTACCACCTAATAGACCAGTTATTCTCCTTTAAAACCAGTTTTGGATTTTATATTCCTCATAAAACTCATTAAAGGGTCATATGATGTCATATGATTTGGTGTAATGCAATGTGTTTATGCAGTTTAAGGTGCAAAAACACATTATTTTCCACATACTATACATTATTGTTTCTCCTCTAAGCCCTGCCTCCTGAAACCAGTCGATTTGTACAAAGCTCATCGTTCTAAAAAAGCGAGGTATGCTCTGATTGGCCAGCTACCCAGTGCACTGTGATTGGCCGAATACTGCAAGCAGGTGTCGGAAATGTTATGCTCCTTACCATGACGTGATGCCGTGTCCCGGGTGGAGTGGCAAATTTTGACCCTCGCCAGATTATTACTCCCCTAGTATTGGTAGGTTAGTAGGACGCAGATGTGGGGGAGGGGTTAGGATTAGTAGTGATTTCAACGAGGGGAGTAATAATGGACCTTTTCATGTTTCCGTGTTTCTCCGCAGCAGAAGTCGTCATAGTTGGGTTAACTTTAAAGAGCAGTGAATGGGAAAGTACCACAGAAATATTTTTTGCATTCCCATTTGTTCAAATAGCAAAAGAAAAACTCCATGATAGTGTTGAGAGAGACCGATAACAGCAGTAAGAAGAGCGGTAAGTATAGCAGCAGGTAAGTAGCAGGTTCTTTTAATAAGAAAACGTAACATACTTAAAGGTTGTGAGTCAGAAGCGCCAGACTGTTCTTGCAGAGGTAGAACTGCTTCACTTTATAGTCTCTGTGTACAGCCAGCATAGTCTACTCTCCAGGTTTTAGGAGTCTGTCCTCTGTAAATGTGCTGAACACAATCTAATATTTGTGTTGAATTGTTCTATAACAGTGTTGTGAACACAATTTAACACTGATTTCTAGTTATGTCCTCTTTTGGAAGCACAAACAAAGCAGTTTCACTTTCACAACGACACACAGCTTGTCCAGTAACCGTCTGCAACACTACAGCGAGAATAATAGCACCACCTTCTATGTTTAAACATTTGGGTGGTGTTATGAATATAAACCGTGTTAAAACAAGCCGTTTTAAAGGGGCCTGGACAAGTCATAACTTCGGGGATCTTGTCTATGCAGTAACAGCTTGTAACACTCCAAAGAGAAAATAAAATTTAAAATCATATGACCCCTTTAAGGAAATTTAGATTACCTTTTTCATCATCTGCTTTATTTTTCAGACATTTTTCATCCTTTCTTTGTGTTCCACAATAGAAAGAAAATCCTGCAGGTGTGGAATGAGCTTACATTGACTTCAACTTGATGGTGAGGAAATGGAAACACATTTTTTTTTATTTTTGGGTGAAGTGAACTAATCTATTTCATCACATCTGTTTATTATGTATTCTACTAAACTGGTTTAGTGTTAAATGCCCATTCCCTATACTAATAACTCCATCCACACCAACACACAGTAACATAAGTTTATTATAAGCACAATGAAGTTTTGTTGTCTTTTATTGTTGCTATAAATGCTTGAGCTCTTTAAAGTGTAGAGTCAGGAGAATTGTGTTCTTAATCCTGTTCTTATATATTAAGATAAATTTGCCTGTTAAATCTTTTGGTATGAATGATCCTGTACTATTTCTCATACATAAAGTTAATGATTTGATCAAATATTTGCACCTTTAGTAAACTCTGGCATGCAAGTTGATTGAAATATCCCTTAATGAATGTGTCTTGTTCAGGTCAGTAAGCGATGGAGGATGCAAAACAGGTGCCAAAATCCCATTACAATGGAGGAAGGAGCTATATTTAGTCAAGCCTAATTGTCTAAGACAACAAACAAAAATTCACTTAACACACCTTTAATGACATGAAAGTGACAAATGTTTATATATGCATATGTATTTTATGGAAAATAGGGGAACATGCAAATAAAAAGCTGCCCAAATCATTCATTAGGCTCATATCTAGGTCGACTCTCTAGGCACGAGCGTCTGCTCTCAGTGTGCTTGAAAAGAAACTTGCTGGACGTTTATAACAAAACTCAGACACAATGTATGATTTTTAAGGGACACATAAAAATATGTAAAATTATACTGCTTTCATAACTCTATAATTTGCATGGGGAAATAATGCATGAATAATTGAACATCATGTGTATATCTAGCTCACTCATGAGGGACTGATTTGGAACGTACCACCGGCAGCAACTCTGTTAATGTCAGACGGTTTGCTCACTTAACAAAACAAATGGGAAAGATATTAACAGATGACTCCAGTAGTTTTTCCAATTAGAAAACGAAGGAAAATTGAAAGTGAATGAAAATTTTATCTGCATTTCTTGCTTTATTTTCCCCACAGAGATTATTATAATGCATTTTGGGATTACCGCCTTCAAATATTGGACAGAACAAGAAGTTAGGATAATAGAGTTTATCTGTGATGCCATAAATGCTAGGAAGGTCTAGGTAAGGTTTTTATACAATTTATATTAAACTGTTGTCACAGTACCGACATTTCTGTATTCGGTACAGATACCAGTGAAAATCATTTTTAATTTTCCTCTAATTTACTGACTTGCTACCAGAGTACCAACACTAGTTTATACAGTCTGTCATGTTTAGCGGTGCTGGTTTTGGAAGTACAATTCCTATTAATTTTTCTCGTACTGATTTAAAAAAAAAGCATTATTAAGCATTATTATAGAAATATGATGAATTATTTTATAAACCACAATCTCTAACTTCTGCTAACTGTTGTGCACGCATTCATGAAAGATTGTTTTAGCGAATGATTTAAGAAAAAGACGTAACTAAGTGAATTAGAAGTGCAAAATAAAGATTTGTAAAGAAAATTGGATTTTGATATAAGCCAAGATATTCTGCTGTAAACAAAACTTGGTTCTCATGAGCCTTTTATAACTTCACAATGGAGCTTACACTACGCTTACGTCAGAAAAATGCCACAAAAAACTGATATATTGAAGCTGATTGTATTTTTCGGAAAGAAGAAAGTCATTAGACATCAATAATGTGACTGAAACTTGAACTAAGGTTAAATTTTGTTCTCAAAAATTGACATCTGATGCACAGTACGTATTCTGTTACATAAGCAGCTAGCCAGAGTAGTTCGGTATGCTGTTCTGAACTTGTATGCACTCATTCTCGTTGACTTTGAGGCACAATCATGTTTGAGTAAGTGAATACTGTATATGTCCGTGTATGTGGATGTGTTTAGGTGTGTGTCTGCTGTAATAAAGGTTAATAAGGACGTCTTTTCGCTGCCACACAGACAGAGCTGTCAGTCCGGCGCAGAACGTGACTCCAACAGGTCTCTGCCACATGCCGCGGTAGAATATTTTAGAATATTAATTGCATACTTGGTATGCTGTTGTCATATGGCTTTTATTAGTATTCTATCAAGTCAATGAGGCGTGAGACCACCAGATGTAGCTCAAATGTCTCTCACTGGGGGAGTTCCGCTATGTGTCGAGTTTGTAGTGTCAGATCAGCGCTCCACGTCTCCTGTTCATACTGTAAGTGAGATGATGAACACGGATGGATTTATAAAAGCTGTGGGCAAACAGTGAGTCTATGAGCTTAATAACTCAAGGTCACAGATTTAAGCAATCAGAGATGCAGGCTAAAAACTCCTCATGACACTTTGCATGTTCAACCATGTGTGATAAGTCAACTTAAACCACATTTGGAACCAATTTACTATATATAAATAAATATATATTTTAGATGGAACGCATGTAATACACAGCCGTAGATCACTGACAGCTATGCAATATAGCATTCATAATCACGCGATTTAGCTTGTCATGTAGAAGTGTTTAGTGCTGTTAATGTTTTTGTTATGTACAACGTTTAGCACTATTGAACTTAATATATGTAACATGGCAAAGATGAATGCACTTTTGGTTAAGTTGAAGTCTGAAGTGATGTTGTTCATGTTTTTGTTCATGATGAAATTTTCTGTTATTGTAATTAATTTAAAGCATAACCACGATTACCTGTTGAATTCATAAAATAAAAAAGGGTGTAGACTAATGGATTTATTGCATTTATCACTTTTTATAATACATCTTTGAAAATCTAAATCTGGATTTAAATTTTTAAGGTTATTATAACCTAAAGATGCTATGTGTAAGTTTGAAACAGAAAACACATATTTACTCAAATTAAGCAAAATGGATTTATAGGGTCTTGGAACCAAACTCTTCATATATATATATATATATATATTTATAGACAGAGAGAGAGAGAGAGAGAGAGAGAGAGAACAATATAGATAGATAGATAGATAGATAGTGTTACAAAATAAAGAGTACGCGAGGCGTGCGAGTTCAAATGCAACAGTATTTTAATAAAAGGCTCGAGGTCAGGACAACAATGGTCGATCGCCGGCAGACAGGGTTACAGGAGACGTAAACAGAGACGGAGTCGAGAAACCAAGCAAAGGGTCAAAATACCGGTAAACTGAGTCCTTGGGGAGAGACAGAGGGAAAGTCCAGATCCAGGCAGAAATCGTTAACAGATAATCCAACAGATAGAACAGCGAAATACTAGGAACACGAATGAATGTAACACAAACAACGAACCGTACAAACATACAGACACTTCCGGGTCTTATACACACGAATCTAGGTCAGTGGGTGGCGACAAACAATGAAACACCATGACAACAGACGAGCGGGGCGGAGACATGAGTTAAACACTAAGGGGGAGCATGAAGCAACTGACAGGTAAACAAACAGAGCAGAGCACATGGCACATGTTTAGACAGGGTGAAAGACACATAAAGTTCGTGAATAGCTGAAGTGCCATCCAGAGCTGGACTGGCACATCAGCTGATCGTAACAGATAGATAGTAATACAGTTACCAAATTGTAATTACAAAATAATATAAATTATTATATATCTTAATTATCATTGTATATACATATATATACACACACAAATAAGCTATATATATTATAATTTATGCATAATTATAAAAGCATAATATTACATTTTAATGTTATATATTTGGGTATATAAATAATAGTTTATGTCATTTATGTATGCATTATTATATTTATCTAAATTATATTGTTAGTGACTAATAACATTTATTTATATATAATACACACACAAACAAAATATTAAATTTTTAATTAATGTACATAATGTAAAATATTTTATTATATATCATATTTCATATGATTAAATTTGGTGTTAATGACTTAGAAACTGATGACTGAGAAAATGATACAATTGTTTTAAAGGCAAATGGTTGCTTTTAAGGTAAGTGAACTTTAAGTTTATTAAACTAATTTTATTAGTTTAAATTAACATTTGAACTAACAAAATTTGTTTAGTAAAATATTTATTTCAGTGAATGGTTTGTGTGATGATTTTATGGATATGTTCTATAATGATATAATTATGTTATTGATACAGTAGGATAGTTGTTGACACTCTGAGGCTGAGTTCTGAAACATGTGTTCTCCTAGTTGAGTTTATTAAAGTGACTTATATCAATTGCTTTTGAGAATCATCTCTTTGTGATTTATACTGATACACATCTCCAGTCTTTCCATTTCTTTTCCCTCTTAATTGCTACAATTATTTTACAGACCAAATCTGTGAAATATTCATATGCAAACAGTAATGATGAACGAGACAGAAAGAGAAACATCTTAGAAGGGCTACAGTGACTCATGACACTGAACGCGCAATAAATCAAGACGACAGAGAATGTGTGTGTTTGTGAGAAACAGAAGTAGCGTGAGAGATTGTGAGTGTGTGTGTGTGTTTCTGCTCTCTTCTCGTCTTAGGCAGCTGAGGTCAGTGCTCTTGACCTGCTTAAATGCCACAGTCACTGAGCGCTTTATCTGAACCACGCAAATGATCAGCCCCTCATCTGTATTCAGCAGCCCATCTCTCTCTCTCTCACACACACACACACACACACACACACTCTCTCTCTCTGTTTACCACATAACCACTCAAGCACAGCAATAGCATTATCTCATGCTATCACTCGCAGTCTTTTGCACCGGGAAAACTTGATATGCAGGTCCAACAAATATGAAGTAGATGTGACCTGTTCGTCCTAATGCTTAAGATGACTAGTTTGTAGGATGAGAAAACTCTGTTTATATATTATATAATACATATAGTGTAGTTATTCAAATATAATGAAATATTTTAAACATATTTTTATCTTTTTTTTATATATATGTATGTTGCAGTTTTTGGAGCAAGGTTTCGACCAATGAGACTTTACTGTGGGCGGGACTAGCCTGTTTCTCTTTATAATCCAGTTTTCAGCTAAAAATTTTTTTTTTTTTTAAATAATGTGTCTTTAACTGTTATAGATGTGGTGCTGGAAGGAGAATGGAGATTGCAGGAGATGATGATATCAAAATAAAGAGTCTTTTAATCATAAACATAAACGTGGAGATTAACACTGAATACAAACAATTCACAAGAAACAAGTAACTAGTATTGACCGACACATAAGGCTGGGGAAGACAGAGCTAAATACTAAACCAAACACAAGGAGAACTCAAAACACCTGTGACAAACGACAAATCAACTAATAATCACATAAATGACAGGAAATACCAAATAAGGAATAAACACGTGGGAACCAAAACAAGTCAGAAACGTAACATTAACACTGCACCAGCAGAATTCCTCACTTAAATTAATTAATTAAGTTTATAGATGCAATTCATGAAAGCAAGTTCATGCTTTTTTCCCCTCAAAAGAATAATTAAGAAGTATTTTTCAATACATACTGTAAGCACACTGATTTTTTCCATGATTTTAGGCTAAAGGTTCTTTCTCTAAACTGCTTGTTTTTTTTGCTGGTTGGTAAACTGTAAATAATTTTTAAGTGCATGTTGAATCCTGTAAAATAAAGTCAGATGGCCTTTGTTGTTATTATGCAATGATTGGGTTATATTTAAGCTGGATATTCACTGTAAATCCCCAACGCGCTCGGATCACTAGAGATTTGTGGTTTGTTGTAACTGAAATCCAGTATTACAGTAAGACTGTAATAACGCGGATGATTTTGAGTCCAATTACTGTAAGTTGTCAACTGCATTAAACTCTGTTTCCTCAAACAATCAGAAAAAGCTAAATTCTTTCATGATCTGACTTATTAAAATAAAATCATATGGTATTCTGGTATTTATGCACTAATTCCAGTTACAGAACAAACAGGTTTCAACCGTAAAGTGCATTAAATGCTTACGTCTATGCAGAACTTTTATATGTTCATGTAAGTAACCATAAAGTGTTTATTTTTGATTTGTTAACTGCTAAATTTAAGAATTTTAAAGGAACTTGTCACCAATAAATTTCATTTCTGTCATCCTCTACCACACTTCTTTTCTTAATTTTTTTTTCCATTCAGGTGGATTTCGGAATGGTTTCCTTTTGAAACTTCGAAAGATAAAAAAAAATAAAAAATCTAATTTTTTAGTCTTCCACAGAGAAAGTAATATCACATAGTTTGGAAGATTCAATTGTTGAATACATTTGCTATTAAATGTATTAATATATTATAGATTAAATTTAATTATTTAAATATTCTAGAACATTTTTAAATATACTTAAATTAATATTTAAATAACAAAATTAAAT